>PVKE010001285.1:0-104329 GCA_004027555.1 Craseonycteris thonglongyai
AAGAAATCTGAGAGCCAGAATGTTTCTGTGAAGCTATAAAACGATGAAGCTAGCATTGAAAGCTGGACTTTACTGTTATCACAGCATATCTCTTACAGTGTGAAAACACAATCTGTGATATTCTTCATAAATGATCAATTATTTAACAATGAATATTGAGCATTCGGCACAGAAATAAATTGCAGTCCTTTCCTCAGATAGCTCCAGCTTACTGTTCCCACGGCTTTAATAACTAAAAAGCCATTTCCTATGCTGTCACATTCCTTCACTCTGATTTCAGTCATCTCAAATCAAGAGCTAACTATTTCCTCCGAAACACCCTTGTCATCATTGATCATGAATCTCAGAATGTGGTTGCAACTCCTCCCCTTGCGTCCTTCTCTGTACCAGGGGGTTTTGTCTCCCACAGGTGGCGCCAGTTACATACCTGCGCTTGAGCAGCCACCCCAAGCTGCACACGGCCCCGGGAAGGCCCCTGTCCGCCTTTCCCCTGGGCATGGCGCTCAGCTTCACTGTTCAGTTCTATAACAGCATCGGAGAGAAGTTCCATACACACAACACCCAGCTCCACCTGGCCCTGAACAGGTACGGACCTCACAGGTATGGGGTCGGCGCTTTGGTAGAAATTTTGCAGGCTAGTCTAAAGTTCCCTCATGCTCTGTTGGAATCTCATCTGTTCCTTTCATTAAGACGGGAAAGGACCAGAATGGTATTAGTTGTTCACTTTAGAAAAATTTCAGGGTATTTTGCATCTGTCAAGTCCCAGTTCACAGAAAGCTCCCAGAGGGAGCTCATTGGAGTACTGTTATCAAAAAAGCCGTACTGGAAAAAAAAATTAATCAAGAAGAAGCCTTACTGGGCACCTACGCAGGAAGCTAGCAGAATGCTGTCTGGCCCCTAGTTGCTCACTCTCCATTGTCGCATCCCTTTGAACTTCGGGGCTGTTGCCTGTAAGATGGTGTAATAGGGTCTTCCCCTGAACTGTTCTGTAACTGTTGTGTCTCTGCGGAGATTTGTACTTTTGTGTCTACTTTCAGAGATGACCTGCTGCTCATTGCACCAGGGAGCAGGAACGCCACGTACATGGCCCAGGCCGTGAACACGGGGGTGACCCTTGTGGGGCTCTGGGACCGGAGCCATCCAGGTGTGGCAGACTATGTCCCTGTGGCTGTAGCGCACGCCATCGAGCCCGGCACCAGGCTCACCTTTGTTGGAGATGTCGTCTGCTTCAGTACTCAGCTCCTCCAGCAGAATGGTCTGGATCCCTGCCCTTTATCCACCTCACAGCTCACAGACTTAGAACGGCAGCTGGTCCCCGAGAGGGCCTTTTCCAAGTTTGCTAAAGTCTGAGGGCCTCACTGAGAAAGAATATGTTTTTATGTGTTTCCTGTTGTTATTTTTCATGTTAACTGATAATTCTCAGCCTACTGCCCGTTTCTCTCAACAGCCAGCCGAGTAGAAGTCAGCCTGTCATACTTATCAAGTGCCTAGTTATGCAGACAGTGCAGGGCACTGTGCCCTCCCCTCCATTTCCAGCCCTGAAGGAGGCTAATGGCTAAGCTGAAGAGCAGTAAAGGGTGAAATGAAAGGAAGGGAAGGACAATCCAGCTTTAGTTCTAAGAATGAATTATGCACACACGGACTTATGAGGCCCACCCATTTGAAGACCTGACTCCTACATAAATCATCACTGTAATGAGGTTTATCCTTGTATTGAGATAACCTAGACTCTGATCAGCAAAGCATTTCTAACCTAAGAAGTACTATTGCACTAAAGAGAATCAGTCTTTGGTTAGCCAATCAGTCTTTGGGCAGGTAGCACATTCCCAAGTGGCGAGTACTGCCTAGGTGCGTGCATCCAAATAACCCTTCCCTCCTCTGGGAGCTCCAGGTCCATGTGTGGGGTTCCATGATGTACTGCTGGACCTGACTTTAACATTAACTATGCTCCAGGGAGCTCCGTTCAGCCTTGGTCACATCCTCCAGTCCTGTAACTTGCAAGCAGCCACTACTACATGTGATCCAGGGCCAGGGAGCTAACTCTGCTTTAAGGTTGTCCGAATTATAGGCCCTTGGTTGTTAATCTCTTGACAATAAAGCAAGGCTCTTTACTTGTTTTGCTAGGTTTTGTCAGGATTGTTCCTTGTCTTCCACTCTGGGATTTTTGGGGCATCTCAAATGCATACCACTTTGGATGAGGAAGCAAAAGGGCCACCTGCCAGGATCAGTCATGTGACCTACCTCTTGGCATTCCTGTGCCACCTTGAGACTTCAGCCAATGTAAACCAGTCATCTCTCCTGCCAGTTGTCACTTCCTTGTGGTCTTCCTGCTGGTGTCAATCCCTAGCTCAAAGCAGGGCCTTAGCAGGGCCTAAACAAAGAGTTATTGCTATGTATAAGTGACTTACTTTTTTTTTTTTTAAAGATTTATTTTTATTGCTTTTGACAGAGAGAGAGAAATACAGAGACAGAGAGAAGGGGGAGGGCCCAGAACAGTCTCCGTAGTTGCACATCATTGGTTTTTCCACATAGTTTCGTTCCGCAGGTGGGCGCGGGGCTTCACAGGGCAGGAACTGCGCCGGGGTCTCATCCTGGTGAGAACTGAACTGGGGGGCACTCCCCAGTTCAGCATATGGGTCCACTCGGGCCAGGACCGGGATTCGATCTTTGGTCTCCAGAGCTGCAAAGTGAGCACTTAACTCACTGAGCCATCCCAGCTTCCCCAGTGACTGTTTCTTTAAGGAGAACAGGGGCATTCTCCAACAGGTATAATCATAAAAGGAGCTCCTTTTATGATTCTGAAGGTTAGTAGTTCTTACAATATTTTGCTGGGAGCCTGCCATTGAGAAAATGAAGTTATCCTCAAAGCTGGGTTTCTTCCTGGGAAGAGAGATCTCTATGCTTGAATGGTCACTGATTTGGAGTCTGAGTAAGGTTAGAGTAAGCTTGTCCAACCCACGGCCGAGGATGGCTTTGAATGTGGCCCAACACAAATTCATAAACGTTCTTACAGCATTGTGAGATTTTTCTTAAAACATTGTGAGATATATATATATATATATACATATATATATATATATATATATTTTTTTTTTTTTTTAAGCTCATCAGCTGTCGTTGGTGTTAGTATATTTTATGTGTGGCCCAAGACAATTCTTCTCGTGTAGCCCAGGGAAGCCAAAAATTTGGACACCCCTGAGTTAGAATGACCATGAACTTATAGCAAAAGGTTGCAACCAGTGCTTTCTGTTCCTTTCCTAGGTGAACCGGGGACATGGATGAGTTCCACTGACAGTATTCTACAAACAGACACTGTCACTGGGGTAGGAGTGGCCAGGAGTCCAGGGATAGCAACGATCTTTCACGACATCCCAGGAGTGGTGAAAACATATCGAGAGGTAACCCGAACACTACAGGGCTGAAGAGACATGAGAGACCACTTCTGTATCTGGGAATATGCATATAGAAAACACATCCGAGGGAAAGAAACACGAGGGCTGTCCAGAAAGTATCTGGCCATGTAACTGTTCTCGCTATGTTGACAATGGCTGGGTTTTTTTCTGGACCACCATTGTACATTCACATATCAAGTATAAAGATAACCAACAAACTTTAAAGGGAAACAGTGATTAGGATTCTTAACCAGAATGACTAGACTGACTGAACAACTAGTCTGACTATGGCTGCTGGTTGGTCCTAGACTGCAGGGGTAAGGGGAAAAGCTACGAGACCGGTTGGGAGGCTGTTACTGTGGTAACCCAGGTGAGATACTCCAGAGGATGAGGGTGGTAACAGAGGAGGTAGTGAAAAGCTGATCAGAACCTAAGTACATTTTATAGGTAGAGCCAATAGAATTTCCTGACATTAGATGTAGAGTGTGAGAGAATCAAGAATGACTTAGGTTTTTTATTGAACAACTAAAATGTCAGAGTGGCCATCAGCTGAAATGGAGCAGTTGTGGCGAGGTCAGTAGTTTTGGATGTGTAAACGAGATGTGTGGTAAATGTCAAATGGTTAGGGTAGCCGGATATACTCGTATAAGTCTGGGAGACATTGGCATAGAAATGCTATTTAAAGCCATTAGATCCCCAAGAAAATGAGTGTAATTAGAGAAAAAGTCCAAGGACTGAGCTCTGGGGGCACCCCGATATTAAGAGCTCTGAGAGAAGAAGCAACAAGAGACTTGTAAGACTCAGTGAAGTGGGAGGAACACCCAGAGTTACTGATGTCCTGGAAGTGGAGTGAACAGTTATTTCAAGAGGGAGGAGGTGACCAGCCATGTCAGATGCTACTGATCTGTTAGGTGAGCTGGAAACTGAGAAATGACTGATGGTTTTGCAGTGTGGAGACTGGTGAGCATGAGCGATTAGATGTTTCCTCTTTTCGGCTCTAGACATACAATAATAAAACTTCTTCCCTTCCTGAACTCTTAATATAACTAATTTGGTTTTAAGGTCCTTGAATATTTGAAAAATACAAAAGAACTATGGTATACTGAGGAAATTGAAGACTATATTGCATTTAAATTGAAGATATTTTGGGGGGAAGTCATTATCATCATCATCTTCTGTTTGTAATCATTAAGCACTTGCCTTATACATAAGACACAGTTCAAGATGCACAAAGATCAATTAGGGTTCTAAATTAAAGAACTTTTGCCTAAAAGGGATTTTAACAAGTATAAAAATACTTAGGATATCTAAGGCAGAGCATTATAAGTATATTGAGAGAAACCAAAGTACTTGGAACTTTCAGAAAAGTGTTGAGATTGTATACAACAGAGAGGAAACTTTATAAAGAAAGTTGCAATTGTCTTGAAAGGCATTTTAATCAGGAGTCATACAAAGGGAAGATGTCAAAAGGAATAATGGGCAAAGACTTCTTTTTAGGAAAAAAAAGTTATTTTCTTTTCATAAATGGAGAGATTTTTGTGGTTCTCAACTCTGACAATTTGTGTGGAACAGATGCTCTGGCTCAGTAAGTGTAAGGGGTGGAGGAGGAAGCCGGTCTCTAAGGGTTTAGGTGCCGATTTCCCTTCGATTTGCTGACAGGTGGTTGTCAATGCATCGTCACAACTAACACTCAGTTACGACCTCAAGACTCATCTCACCAGTACCCCCAACTCCTCCGTGTTCAAGCTCTTCGTCACCGCGGGCAGGAATGGTGTCAGTCTGAAAGGTCAGAAAAATCTGTACAGGTGTGGGTGACTCTTCCTCTCTTTGCATCCCCCCCACAATTCATTTACCACTTTGGGTTAGCAATTCCAGTCTCCTTTTATTTAAAAATCAACTGCCCCTTAACAAATAAATCACAGAGACCTCAGAGGTTATGATTGGATTAAGATTTTGAAATAGGCTCCGCCTAGTCCCTCTTGTCTTTCTAGTTATAACCCTGCCTGAAAGCAGCAGGCAGTGGCCTGGACCACACATTTCCAAACCTGGTTAGTTTTCAGTGTTACCCAAGGGAATGTTTAAAAAGTACCTGTTCTTCGTCTCCATCCAGAAATTTGATAAATTTGGGATAGGACTCAAGGTATAGTTCTTTTCCTCGGATTAGAGAATTGGACTGGACGGCTACTGAAATGTGATTTGCTCAGCAAGCTTACCTAGTGTGTTTCTTTTTTTTGTTCTATGCATTTAGACTATAATTTACCACCAAAAAAAGGCAAAGAGAACTTCAATACAAGAGGCTCCTAATTGATTCCAGCTGCTGTGTTAGGAATTTTTAAGTATGTTATCAAAGTCTCATCACATAGTAACTGCTAGTGGAGCCCCCACTACAGTCACTCACGAGCTGGCTGAGGCAGGGTCTGCTCTGCACCATTCTTCCACCTTGACTGTAGCAGAAGCCAACAAAGGCGGCAGGCAGCCAGCTAGAGCAAGCCCCATGGAACAGGCCCTTGCATTTGCGGAGTGGTACCATGTTGCCTCTATACACCCATCTCCCCTTTTTAAAATTGTGACAGCTATCTGCCTCTCTTTTGCTTATCAGGATCCTGCACCCCAAGTCAGGCCGTGGCCATTAGAACAGTCCTTCTCCCAGGGACCCTCATGCTGTGCCACGTCCAGTTCAGTAACACTGTGCTGGACATTCCAGCGAGTCAGGTCTTCCACGTCCATCCCGACTTCAGCATGGAGAACGGTGCGTTCCACCACCTGCCCCCCGCCCCTTGTTCTCTGTTTGTACAGCTGTCTCCTTCTTACTGGACTTCCATCTACAATAGAACTGTGGACACTCAACCTCTTCCCTCAGTCCATTCAAACTAATGTGTCTATTGTGTATGCTTTTCTACCATTTACTGTTTTGTTACCCTTGCGAGGGCTTCTTTTATGTCTTACGCATCTTTTATACCCAACAAGGAGCAGTGAATGGTGAACTGAAGGCTGTTCCAAGCAGAATAGCATTAACAAGCAGAAATTAGAAATAGGTGTAAAGCTGGGATGACTTTATGTAAATCCAACTGATCTAAAATGAGCTGAGGAGCTTCTTATCAGATGTAAATAGGACCTTGCTACTTTATGCAGTTTCTGTTCCAAGGCCAGGCAGTGTGACTGGTATGGGTGGGGAGCAGCCCCAGACAGAATGCCTGGCACCAGGACAGGCACTGAGGTGCCAGGGGAGCAGGGCAAGGCTTTGACATAGCGGCACTGCACAGGTGGGATGCTAGGGGGGCAGAAAGGAGGGGCATCTGCATCAAATGTGGGGGTCAGAGTAAGGGTTTTCAGAGTGACTGACCTTTGAAGGATGACTAGGAGTGAGCTACAGAACAGTAGAGTACAGGACATTTCAGGCAACACAGAGCCCTGGAGAAGTGTTCAAAAAAAGGATGGAAGCGGTTTTGAAGTGTCTATTCGCAGTCCATAGAATGGACCGAGAATGGGAGGCATGGAGACAGTAAATGGGGCCACTGCAGCAATCCAAGCATGAGCGGCAAGGGGTTAGAGGGAGAAATGTGAGCAGGGCATGTGTCAGGCATTTCAAAGCATGAGCTAGCAAGCTGTGGAGAAATACTGATCTATTGAAGGAAAGGATGTCAAGAGAGCTGAGGTGTAACACAAATAAGGCTCAAAAGGGGGTGTGATAGAAATGATTGACTCACTCAGTTTGCCTTTTGCATACCCATTCCTGATCTCATTCTTCCTATATCCTCTTTGTTTGCACTATATTGTCAAATACTCCCTAACATGCTTCCTAATAATGGCATTCTTTTTTTTTTAAGGTTTATTTTATTGATTTTTGACAGAAACAGAGACAGAGAGAAGGGGGAGGGCCCAGAGCAGTCTCCATAGTTGACAGCATTAGTTTTCCACATAGTTTCACTCCACAGGTGGGCGCGGGGCTGCACAGGGCAGGAATTGGGCCGGGAGCCTCCCACATAGGTCCCGGCAAGAACTGAACTGGGGGGCACAGCCCAGTTCAACATGTGGGTCCACATGGGCCGGGGCCAGGATTCAATCCTCGGTCCCCGGGGATTCAAAGCGAGCGCTTAACCCGCTGAGCCATCCCAGCTTCCCCTAATAATGGCATTCTTAAGCAGAGTTCAGTTGTGGGTTCCTTGGGGCTGTATTTTTTCGGCTGCTCCGTGTGTTAATACTGACCACTCAAAACTGAGTTCCCATTTTCTTTTGAATTTACATGTCACTGTTTTTATTTCCTAATTCAGTTGGCTCAAGAGCCTCTGTGCCGCCCTGCTCAGTTTGTCCACTTGTCTTCAGGGGTTTACGTCTGTCTGATTGAGGTTCGAGCCCAGTCACAGGAGCTGCGCCAAGCCCTCAGCATGGCTGACACCTCCGTCCATGGGTGGGCCACACTCAGAGGTGACCAGAGCAAGAATGGAATGCAAAGAATCCTCATTCCTTTCATCCCAGCCTTTTACATCAACCAGTCGGAGCTGGTTCTTAGCCACACACAAGACATTGGGGAGATAAGAGTTCTGGGAGTGAACCCAGTTCTGGAGAAGCTAGAGGTATGTTAAGAACTGAACAGAAACAACAGCTCTGATGAGTTTTTTCATTCGCAGTCCAAAGGTGAAGACAGTTCCTGAATGACTTCATAAAATTCACTATAGGAAACTCTTAAACAGAATCATCTGTCCCTTTGGCCAGTGCCATGGGGCACTCCCAGAGTCCAAAATCTAGGTCAGGAGCTGTCGGTCTGGAGAGAAGACCAACGCTCTCAAAACAATCTTTAGAATTCTAGTTTAAAACTTTTTTGAAGCCTGTTTTATTCCCACAAATCACTTTCCCTTATAATTCAACACATCCAGATGTGAAAAAGTACATGACCTGGCAGGGAACTAGGTATGTGTAAGACTAATGTATTGATACAACACTGACGTCTTCTTTCAAACACATTTTGCTTTATCTTTTCTCCAAGGTCTTTCCCAGCTCCCCAGTTCTGGTGGTCTCAGGCCAGAGACGCTCTTCCCTCACGCCTGGCCTGGCCATCTACCCCGTGAGAGTGGTCAACTTCACGTCCCTCCAGCAGATGGCATCGCCTGTTTTCATCAACATTTCCTGTGTGCTCACCAGTCAGAGTGAGGCTGTGCGAGTCAGAGCCAAGAAGTCAGGTGCAGGTGAGCAGGGAGGGCCCCTCCTTTTTAGCCAGAGGAGGAAAGAGAATTGCAACTTAAAAGGGAATCTTTCAGCCACTTGACCAAGAGTTACTCAAACTAGCTGAGGCATGGATCCATTTCCCAAGCCCACCCAAACATAACCTCCAAGAGCTTCTTTTTAAATCACTAGCTAGGGGAAGCCGGGAAGGCTCAGTGGGTTAAGCGCTCACTTTGCAGCACTGGGGACCAAGGACCGAATCCTGGCCCCGGCCCGTGCTGATCCATATGCTGAACTGGGGAGTTCCCCCAGTTCAGTTCTCTCTCTGTCTCTGTATCTCTCTCTCTCAGTCAAAAAATAAATAAATAATGTCAGAATCTCTAAAAAAAATAAATCACTAGCTAGATGTTATATTTAATAGTCACATTAATTTCACGAGTCACCTTCATACATGAACCACTTACTTCTCCTAAAGTATTTATGTCTTTTTGTATCAGGCAAAGGGGCAAATGGTGCTAACCCTAGAATAGAGGTTTAGTTAGCTTCCCCAAGTCCCAACTCTAGCCATTACCCAGTTTAGAAACAATGCCAAGTTTGGGTGGGAGAACAGCTGTGGAGATGCTAGGAAATCCTGAGACTCGATCTCCTTCTATTGTCACTTCCACTTGCCCATCCCTCGAATGCAAACAGTCCACCTCTTGATTATTGGGAATGAATGAGGCTGAACCTCAGTACATCTAATAGGAGAAAGGCTTTTGTCTGTATGAGCACTTTGTATGTACTAGTCAGTAAACAGCCTAAGCATGTTTATATGCATTTTAACTCTCATAACTCAAAGGTGTTTTTTCTGTGTTGGAGTTGAGGCATTGCGATGTCCAAGGTCCCATCACTAGAAAAATGTTTAGCTCCAATCTGTGGCTCTATTCAAGTTTTTTCATGTTCTAATTACTTCTCAGTATCTTTCAAAATTACAGTAAGTATCAGTCCTGAAGCTAGACCTTTGTATAAATAAAATATACATATAACTGTCACAAATTAGGTTTTTCTTGTTTTGAACTTTTGATATAATTGGTTTATTTCTATGTATTTTTTTTTAAAGTTTTTATTGTTTTTGACAGAGAGACATACATACATACATAGAGACAGAGAGAAGGGGGAGGGCCTAGAACAGTTTCCACGGTTGCACATCATTGGTTTTTCCACGTAGTTCATTCCACAGGTGGGCGCAAGGCTGCACAGGGCAGGAAATGGGCCGGGGTCTCACCCTGGTGAGAACTGACCGGGGGGCACTACCCAGTTCAGCATATGGGTCTGCAAGGGCCGGGGCCAGGATTGGATCCTTGGTCCCTGGGTCTGCAAAGTGAGCACTTAACCCACTGAGCCATCCTGGCTTCAGTTCTTTTTTTTTTTTATCTTTTCACATTTATAGAGAGAAATTATCTTTTTGTCTTCAGTGCATAGTTATTTCTATTTTACTTTTTGACAGATAGACAGAGACAGAGACAGTTAGAGAACCAAACTGTGGGAACTCCCCAGTTCAGCATGTGGGTCCTGCCTGGGCCGGAGCCGGGATTCGATCCTCGGTCCTCATGGCCTCAAAGCGAGCGCTCAACCCGCTGAGCTGTCCCGGCTTTCCCCTGGCTTCAGTTCTTGCCGGGACCTATGTGGGAGGCTCCCAGCCCAGTTCCTGCCCTGTGTAGCCCTGTGCCCACCTGTGGAGTGAAACTATATGGAAAACTAATGTCAACTATGGAGACTGCTCTGGGCCCTCCCCCCTTCTCTCTGTATCTCTCTCTGTCTCTGTCAAAAATCAATAAAATAAATCTTTAAAAAGAAAAAAAATCTTAACTCAAAATCTGGAATATTGCAAAATTCCTGAAAATGGTGTTGGCAGTCTTCGCACACCCCAGTGGAAATGGGCTGGCAGTAAAAGGGTTAAGACACCTCAAATTGTTCCTCAGAGTGAAGCGGTTTGTAAACTGTGAAGTTGAGAATGAGTAGGAACTAGGTCTGTGGGCCTGGTGACAATTTATAGGCGAAGGCCCAGAAGTTCAGGCTGTTTGGAAGGCAGGGAAGAGTTTGAACGCTGATGCCAAATAATGCTTCAAAGACACAAGTCTCAAGCTTTATATACAAACCAGAATGTCCCCCAGAAATGACCTTCTGAGTAAAAATACAAAAAGGGGCCCCTGGATTTAAGAGGTCACTAGGGATCCAAAGAAATGTTTCACATTACAAGGACCAGAATTAGAAACTGAGTCACCATGAAGTTGTCACAGATTAGAATGGAAGCATGTTGTCTGGAGTTTGCACAGGAAGAGCAACAGGCATTTTAAAGCTGCAGATCGCTTTATTCTCTTGTAAGCTCCGAGGAAGAGGCTCAAGAACTGTAGTTAGTTACTCTGGAGACAGGAAAATGCCAGAGGTGGAGCCAGTATCGTGCAGCTCTTCACTCCAGTCAGAAGCAAGGCTGTTTCCTAGGAAGCTGGGGCCAGAGTGGGTCTACCAGATGCTGTGACCACATAGGCTCTCAAGTGCATTTGCCCAGATGTGTTAGCGGACAACTGTCACCTTTTGTTCTGGCCCAGGCACAGATCAATGTGAAGATCCAAGGGTCCTGCCGAAGTCCGTGGGCTCTTACCACATCCTCCTCTATACCCTCTTCGCAGTGTTGGCATCGACCGCTTTCATCTTTCTAGGTAAGGAGTCCTCCTACCCAGCACTGTGGGCTTTTGCCTGGGAAACTGCCTTCATTCCACAAACTAGATAAGGATGAAAACGAGTTACCACATCCAATTTGGGACAAGCAGTGGAAACTGACTTAGCTGCCCTAGCAGATTACAGGTTATTCCTTAGCTTCAATGACCAAAAAGCAACAAACTGAATGTGGCAAAAAATACCACTCCAAAGGGAAGTCACTGCTAAACCTTTATCATGGATGGTTTTACTCACAGCTGGTGATGATTCAAGCAACACAACATTGTTCTGTCCACACTTGCATTTCCCCCATCTTTAGCCAGAAATTAAAGGAAAATACCTCTAAAAACAATGGAATAGGACTCCTAAGTATATTACTATGAAGTTATTTGCAGCCTTACTTACTCTATGTCAACACTTAAATCTCAATTTTTCAGTGGACTGTGCCCCTCCCTCCCTTAAAGCCTGCCTGAGGGACGCAGACCTGCCTCTTTAGTGACACCTCTGTTCTTTGCAGCATACAATGCCTTCCTGAACAACATACAGGCAGTTCCAGCTGTTTATGTGCCAACTCTAAGAACCCACCCAGGTAAAGCATCACCATGTTATTGCCTTCAAATCTCAGGCATCCATGTTTTATTCTCCAATCACCTGTTTCCCTTCCCCACTTATTTCTAGGCCCTTACTCCTCAAGTTCTCCCCCTCCCTTCACGAGTCTACAGCCCCCACCAGACCAGAGTCGGCTACAACACTGGCTGTGGAGTATAAGGCACTAAACTCCCCTTAACTGTACAAGACTGGAGATTTCTAGCCCTCAACCAGAAACCTAGCAACCTCTACTCATAAACACCCAAGTGGGGCTCCTGAGAACTGTACATAAAGGTTCCTAAGTAGTTTTATATTAAAGTGATATGTTGCATTGTGTTTCAAAGATTAATTAGTTCCTGTTCTTAATTCTAAGAAAATGTGAAAGTAAACATCCTGTAGTGTATCACATTTTTCATTCAAGCTCCAAAAATTTACTCAATGAGACTAGGCGGATAGAAATGTCCCAAATGGACTTTTTAAGCACTTGGCTACTTACTTGCCCCAAATGACTAGCAGTCCACTCTTCTGGTTGCCCCTGAACACTTGAGGTGGGAACTTCCTAGCAGTAAAACAAGACAAGAAACAGGATGTATCCAAAATGTGTTTATTGGGTTGTTTCCTCACTCATCTTGATTCAGGGTGCTCTCAGTGCTGCTTCCTTCTGAAGGAACATCCTGGAAGAAAAGAAAAGGGTCCAGTGATGAAGAACAGCCCGATTAACCTGCCCCAGATCAACATGATCCCCTGTGGTCCACCCACAGGAAAGCAACTCCTTCCCCTTTACTCCTTTAGCCAAAACCTAGTCACTTAAGGACCTTATCAGTTTCAGCTCAAATGAAACCCTTTTTCATCCGTTCACCCCAGCTTCAGAGTAGTATTTTGTGGTTAAGAACATATGGTTTCTGGTATTACTTTGAGGAAAAGAGCCAATCAAATCCAACTCTCTAGGTCTGATCATCTACATTACATAGATGTAATCATAATATTCAAAACCCAAAAATCCCATCTGTGAAACCACTCACCTTCTGTGAGCCTTGCTTTCCCTCCTGTGGGCTGACAGAGGACAGTGGAGCAGCCAACACACAACACTACCGTTTGTGCGTGGCTGAAGACGGTGGTGATTTTATAGCATCCTGAAAAACACCAAACGTTTTCTCGTGTTTTTACCTCTTTTCCCACTTAACCGTGCGCGAGCCCGTCTTAACGGTCAGGACGGGCACGTTACGTAAACATCTGGGATGCATCATCCTGCTCTTCTGTCAGCTCGCATTAAAGCCCTCCGGGCCACCTACCCCACCCTGGCCTCCGGGTCCAAGTTCACGCACGGCCAAGGCAGAAGCCCAACACGCCGCCCCCGTTTCCTGACCCACGTTAGGGCTTTTGCAGGTGGAGTTTTAATGGAAAACGACCCCGGGTCACTCCTAAAACGCAAAACTTGGCCCATGGAACATTCGAGTTTTAGCCACTGGGAGTCGCCGCCACGATACGGCGCAGCTCAGTCTACACCTGCCCAGTCGCTGGGACCCGCGCCTCACCGGGGCATTTCACATCCATGAAGTAGGAGTTGGGGCTCTGCACCAGGCGCTTCTTCTTGTGCTTCCGCTTCTCCTCTTCCGGAGAGGGATGGAGGAGATCCTTGGCGAGCTAAGGGAGGCGGGGAGGCAGAGGCTCAGGCGCGGGCGGCGCGAGCGGGAGCGCCCGCGGCCACACACCGGCGGGAGCGCGCCCCTCGCCGCCCCGGGCGGCTGCGCAGCTGGGCCGCCATCTTATCCCCGCTCCGCTCCCGGCCGTGCAGGGGCCCCGCGGCCCCCGCGGCTCCCGTCCCAGGAGGGGCGGAGGGCGGGGGCGGGCCCTCCGCGGCCCGAGCCCTGCGTGTGCGGGGCGCGTGCGGGAAGGAGCGCGAGGGCGCCGCCGAAACCCGCAGCGGGGCACTCACAGGCATGTTCGCGCGGGGAGGCCGTCACCGCCGGAAAGGAGCGAAAGCGGAAGTCCGGCCCCTTATATCCGCCGTGCCGCCGGAAGTGACGCGCGCGCCCGTGGGCGCCATGTTGGGAAGGTCCGGGGTCGGGCGGGGAAGTCTCGCAAGCGACCGTCGTGACCCAGCCGGGCCGCTGTCTTAACAAGGCGAGCGAGGGAAGCCGCGGTGGCTCGGCGGGTTGCGTGCTCGCATTGCCGCCCTGGGGAGGCAGGACGGAGGATCGAACCCCGGCCCCGGCCGTGCGGACCCATGTGCGGAACTGGGGTGCGCTTCCCGTGCGGGAGGCCCCCCAGTTCGGTTCCTGCGCTGCGCGGCCCCCGCCCGCCTGTGTGGAACCAAACCCTGTTGAGAACTGATGATGTACAACTATGGAGACTGCCCTGGGCCTTCCCTCTTCTCTCTGTCAAAAACAATAAAATAAATCTTAAAAAAAATGCACGTTTGATCTCCATCAAGGGGTAAATGGACACTTTTAAATTTAGTACTATGCTTCGACAGTTCCTGATAAATAGGAACTGCAGAGGAAAACAGCCAGATCCAGCATTGTCTGGACTGTTTACATTTCTTGGCTGTTTGTCACTTGGTTTAGTTTGCCTATTCTAAACAATCCAGAAATGTAAATATGACATAGTCCTCGTGTCCCCCCATCCCCAGCCCACTACTGGGGTTGTTCAATGTATTGTCTGCTTCTCAATCCTTCCCTCTACTAATAATCACATCAGACACATATAGCACTTACTAGGTGCGTTGTGCTGACTGCTATACACACGTTACTCTTCAGGACTCTATAGGGTTAATACTATTCACATTTTATTTTTATTTATTTATTTTTTTAAAGATTTATTTTTATTGTTTTTGACAGAAAGAGAGAGAGACAGAGACAGAGAGAAGGGGGAGGGCCCAGAACAGTCTCCATAGTTGCACATCATTGGTTTTTTCCACATAGTTTCATTCCACAGGTGGGTGTGGGGCTGCACAGGGCAGGGACTGGGCCGGGGTCTCACCCCACTGAGAACTGAACTGGGGGCACTCCCCAGCTCAGCATATGGGTCCTCACGGGCCGGGGCCGGGATTCGATCCTCAGTCCCTGGGGCTGCAAAGTGAGCGCTTAACCCACTGAGCCATCCCGGCTTCGCCTATTATCCACATTTTAAAAGATTTATTTTATTGATTTTGACAGACAGAGAAACAGAGAGAGACATGGAGAAGGGGGAGGGCCCAGAGCAGTCTCCATAGTTGACATTAGTTTTCCATATAGTGTCACTCCACAGGTGGGCACAGGGCTGCCAGGGCAGGAACCGGGCCGGGGCTCCCACATAGGCCCCGGCAAGAACTGAACTGGGGGCACAGCCCAGCTCAGCATGTGGGTCCACATGGGCCGGGGCCAGGACTCGATCCTCGATCCCCAGGGCTTCAAAGTGAGCGCTTAACCCACTGAGCCATCCCGGCTTCCCCCATTATCCACATTTTACAGATGAGGAAAGTGATGCACAGAGAAATACATTGTCCAAAGTACTAGAGAGAGGCCTTGCAGAAAGGTTGTGCCAGTTTACATTCCCACATCCTTGTACCCACATTTTCACCAGCACTGCCTTAAACCTTGGCAGTACTGACACCCTTGACAGGGCATGAGAAGAAAGGAAAAGTGAAGACTGAAGCATCATCGTGTTCTGCAATAATAACCAAAGATTTAGGATGTCTATTTGTCATCAAGGAGGAATGAAGGTGACCGAACTGGCACTGGGGGGGGGGGGGTGTCGGGTTCATTTCAAAGGAAAGGGATAGGGGAAGGCGTGTGAGGCCCAGTCAGGGGTGTTGGAACAAAAGGTTAACGACCAGCTGTTTGGAAGGAGGAGAGCCCAGATCTGTTGTCTCTTAATTCCAATGGTGCAGGTATTCCCAACATGGCTGATTGCAAACGTTCAAGCTGCTAATGCGACATCATTAAACACGGAGTTGGTAAGAGAGATCCCCAAGGTATGCTCATGAGCCAGTCAGAACTGTGAGAAGGGGTGAGAAATGGTTTTGGCTAATGAGACACAGACAAGACTCATGCATGATCTGTGATCCAGCTTGGAGACCTAATGGGGTGGGTGTGCGCAGCCACCGCCGCGCCGCCTCTAGCTCCCCGAGCTCCAGCCGAAGAAGAAGCGGGTAGGGAAGGAGGTCTCTATACCGGGGCTCGAACCAACAGAGCCGACTGCTCGCGAATCCACCGGTGTTAAAGCGCCCAGCAAGCTCCCGGTTACAGGGGCCGCTCGAGAGAGTGCGCCCTCCACTGGACGGATGGAGAAGTGCAGGGAACTTCTAATCGGCAAACTCCCCTTTCAGCGCCTGGTGCAGAGACCTCGCTCAGGACCTGAGATGGGGACTGCGCTTCCAGAGTGCAGCGATTGGCGCTTTGCAGGAGGCGTGAGGTCTGTCTGGTTGGCTTTTTTTGAAGACACCAACTTGTGTGCTCTCCCTGCAAAACGAGTAACAATGATGCCGAAGGACATTCAGCTTGCACGCCGCATGCGTGGGAAAGGTGCTCAAGAATCCACTACATCTCAATAAATATGGTACTTTCCTTAAAAAAAAAAAAAAAGAAATGCCACAGACTGTCCTGGCATTGACTACTCATGCTATGTTGTTGTAATTATTATTTTTTTTTTTATTTAATATTTATTTATTTATTTATTTTGACAGAGAGAGAGAGAGAGATACAGAGAGAG
This sequence comes from Craseonycteris thonglongyai, assembly GCA_004027555.1. Taxonomy (NCBI): domain Eukaryota; kingdom Metazoa; phylum Chordata; class Mammalia; order Chiroptera; family Craseonycteridae; genus Craseonycteris; species Craseonycteris thonglongyai. The sequence continues at coordinate 16,530 of PVKE010001285.1, forward strand.
AACTGAACTGGGGGAGCTCCCAGCTCAGCACATGGTTCCGCACAGGCCAGGGTCGGGATTTGATCCTTGGTCCCCAGCGCTGCAAAGTGAGTGCTTAACCCACTGAGCCATCCCGGCTTCCCCTGTTGTAATTATTAAACTGATTATTTTTCTTACGTTAAAAAAAAAAAAGAATCCACTACAACGGGAAGCATTTCATTCTTCAAAAAGATCTATTTCTCTTCTTCCTGTTATTGGCAGTTCTGAACATTAGTTGCTCTTTTTCCCCCCCCACGTGGGGTCAAAAGGGACCTAAATAGATGATTGCAAGTGGACAAATAGGGGACAGAAATCAGGTATTGGCAGTTTTTCCGTTTTCATTTGTGTCTAAATTTTCAATAGAAATGCAGGGACATAAACATTAAGGCAAGTCAAAATGTTTCAGTGAACAAGCTTCAGCAGTTCAACTTTATAATAATTATACATAAACCTGTTCAATCTTTCTGGACAATGCCAGCATAAGGATTAAAAAAAAAAAACTAGACAAGTTTCTTATTGATGACAACTAAAAAAAAAGATAGAATGGGAGGTGAGAGAAAGGACAAAAGGGGGTCGAATAGCCTTGTTTTGAGAAGGGACAAACATGGGCACAGAATGTGATAAAGATACGCCTTCTCACAACCAGTCCACTGTCTATACACAAGGACCATCCTACTGACCCCGTTAGAAAAGCAGATATTCTGGATAATTGTTTCCAAAGGCCAAGATAACCTTGTTTCTTTATAGCCTCGTTCTCCATCCTTGAGCTGCCTGGTTGCCAAGGCTGTGACATGCGTTCACAGCCCGGGTCAGCGTTGGTGTCTAGAGCCCTGGCCTCCGGAAAGACCCACGTCTCAGCAGACAGTGACACCAGACATTCGGAGTCCCAATCTCTTGTCTTTCTGAGCTGGCTTGTCCGAGAAATCACACACAGGGCCCCCAAAGGAACACTGGTCCCACCAAAGCTCTAGAAAGTGTCTACCCTATTTCCCCCAAAATAAGACAGTGTCTTATACCCTGTTTCCCCGAAAATAAGACAGTGTCTTATATTAATCTTTGCTCCCAAAGATGCACTAGGTCTTATTTTCAGGGGGATGCCTTATATGTATTTCAGCAAGAGGCAAAACTGTAAGTAGGTCTTATTTTCGGGGGATGTCTTACTTTCAGGGAAACACGGTAAGTGAAGTGTGGGGTGGGGGTGAGTGGGGGGCACGTGGATTCTGTGATAGAATTCATTTTCACTCTGTTCCACTAGGGGGCAGACTGACCCAACAAATAACCTCCTACACCCGGACAACCCGCTTTTTTCAAAAGGAGCTGGGATTCTAGGTGGAATCCTAACACCAGGACGATAGGGACCTGCCCCCCTAAGGATTCTCTCTTCCTTGAATGGCCCATCCCAAAATCAACCCTCCAGGCTTTGTCCACTCCCAGCACCATCCCTGCCTCCACCTTTATGCTCCCCCCAAAAACATGTCCCTTCTCCTAAAAAGAATATTCCTCTAAGGACATTCCTCTTCCCTTGGTCATCTTGGTTCAACGGCGACTTCCCTTCATCCTGGCCTCTCTGGCCTCAGACAGGAAGGAAGCGGGAGGTCCAAAGACAGAGGGGAAGGAGAGTAAGCAGAATGCTGTGGGCGACAGGCCTGGGCTGGGAAGGGACAGCCCAGGGATCCCAGGGCAGCGGTGGGCGGGCAGGAGGTGGGGCCCACTCCGGTGCCGCCTCTCTTTCCCGGAGCTCTGGGCGGAGAGGGAGGAAAACTTCCTGGCCCGGCTCGGGGCGACTCAGTGGGCCACCCCCCTTTCCAATCCCGCCTACCCGTGCCGGGCGCTTGCCCACCCCTCCACCATGGCCAAAGCCTACGACCACCTCTTCAAGTTGCTGCTGATCGGGGACTCGGGGGTGGGCAAGACTTGTCTGATCATTCGCTTTGCAGAGGACAACTTCAACAACACGTACATCTCCACTATTGGTGAGCCCACTGGCCAGATCCCAGATTCCTCCCCCGGCTCCCACCCCACGCCCTCTCCCCCCGGCTCCCGGGTGACCAGGGGCCCTGCCTGCCTTTCAGTGCCCTTGGGCTGAGGCTTCTAAACTCCAGCTCCTCCACCCCTGGCTCAGCCCCATCCCCCATACATGTCCGCCCCGGGTTGGTACCCAAACCTCTAACCTTTCTCAGCGGCCAGGTAGCTCCTCTGGCGTGTGGCTCATGGTACTGCCCTCGGCCCTCAGCTCCCCAGATCCCCGGGAGCCCTTCCTTCCTTCTCTAGTTCCCTCTCCGCCCCCCATCCACCTAGAACTCGTGGTCCGCTCTCCACATTTCCTGTATTCCCTCTCCCTGAACATCTGTCTCCCCACTCCGCAAGCCTCTTTCCCAGGGCCTCCCCCCCCCCCGCCCCCGACACCCCCTTATCATCCACTCAGCCTCTTGCCCTCCAACTTCATAAGGAGGGCGGCACCCGGTGGCTTGGCTGTGCTAGAGGGTGGCCTAAGGACTGCGTGACTATGCAGCCAGCCTGGCGAACTGTGGGAACGAGGGGACTTTTGGGGTCTCTGAGTCAGCCTAGTGACTCAGCCTCCTTTGTGGGGCTCCCAATAGGCTGGGGGAGGTGCCCAAGTTTCCACTAAGAACAGAAGCTCTTCCCTCCTCGCCTCTCATCTTTCTTAATCGCCTCTGGGCTGGGAAATAAAGACAAGGAGAGTCTCAGGACAATTCTGGTTAGAAAGGGGAAGGGAAAATGCCCCCTTTTCCCCGTTCAGCCTCAGACGTTCTGGGTTGCAAGCCTGGCCTGCTAGTTAATTCACATCGCTGGGCATCCACTAACTTTGTCCCCATTCTTTGCCCTATAGGACCAGGAGGGTGGGTGGGCTGAGAGTGGAGAGGTCTAGGAAAATAGAAGAAAAAGGGAATCAAAGAGTGATATTTTGGGGACAGATTGAACTGAGAGGGTTGTCAGCTGGCGTGGCTGAGCGGACCCAAGGGCCTTACGCCTTCCTGCGGAATCTTCTTCACCTCCCCCCATAGGGTCCCTAGAGTCTAATTGACAAAAACAATATGCTCGCTATACAAATACAGTAAATACAGTGTTAAGACAGTTCTCCTGGTCTTACACGTCCCACAAGGTCGCTGCTGACCCATTTCAGTCTCTCCCAGCACATGCTCCAGCGCACACGCGTGTACATACACACGCATCTCAGCTCGTTATTCTCTCCTCACTCCCAGGAATTGATTTTAAGATCCGCACCGTGGATATCGAGGGAAAGAAGATTAAATTGCAGGTCTGGTGAGTGTACCCCTAGGACTGCCACTGGCCTTCCTCATCATCCACCTCCTACAACCCTCTTCCTTCCGTGTGGCCTTATTTCTCCCCCATTCCCTCCTTATTTCTCCCCCATTCCCTCCTTATTTCTCCCCCATTCCCTCCTTATTTCTCCCCCATTCCCTCCTTATTATTTCTCCCCCATTCCCTGCTGCCTCTTCCAGCACGTCTAATCACCTCCCTCACATGTCCTTTCATCTCTCTTCCTGCTTGCTCAGCTAATTCCCCCCCCACCAGCATTTTTTTGTAGCTCTCTTCCTCTCCCAGCTCCAGAGCATTCTTTGAGCTCGACAACAAATGTCTGGCTGAGCTACAGTGTGCAAATGGGCTCTAAGCGCTTACACACAGCAGGTAGCAGAAGTAGGACTTGACTCTGGGTCTAGGACTCTCTCTAAATGATGGAGAGCCCGGAAAGCCAAGGGTGGAGGTTTGCCCTGATGGTCGTAAGGAAGCTGGAGCCCCTGAAGGTGTTTACGTGGTGCCAGGCTTCAGGGGGGCATTATGATACGAGGGTTGTGCAAGAAAAATATCCAGCCATAAATGCTTCTGTTCTTAGCGCATGGCTTCGTACTTTCTGGGCAGCCCCCGGACAATGGTTAAGAACAGATATGGGGAAGCCTGGATGGCCCAGCCGGTTAAGCACTTGCTTTGCAGCCCCAGGGACCAAGGATCGAATCCCGGTCCCAGCCCGTGTGGACCCATATGCTGAACTGGGGTGCACTTCCCACACAGGAGGCCCCCAGTTCGGTTCCCACCCTGCACGGCCCCCGCCCACCTGTGGAATGAAACCATGTCGAAAACTAATGACGTGCAACTATGGAGACAGCTCTGGGCCCTCCCCCTTCTCTCTGTCTCTGTCTCTGTCAAAAACAAACCAAAGAACAGATTGGTTCAAATTCTCGTTCTGTTACAGGATGACCTTCCTCCTTCCTTATTCAGCCGCCCCAAATCTGTCTTCTCGCTTGTGAAATCGGGGCCATAGAGCCTGTGGGGGTGGGCGGAGGTCTGGGAGACCCTCCCCTCTGTCCTCCTGCCCCATGAAATGTTCCACCTCCTCAGGGACACGGCTGGCCAAGAGCGATTCAAGACCATAACGACTGCCTACTACCGTGGAGCCATGGTACGGGGTGTGGGGCGGGACGGGGGAGGCAACAGCGTGCAGGGCTACGAATGCAGAGGCCGGGTTGGGGCGGGGGACACGGTGGCATGCCTGGCATGCACAGTGTGGGCTGCCCAGGGCCCCGCAGGGCAGGGTCCCGTGGATGCAACGTGCCGTGGAGGGCAGCAGGAAGCCTCCAGGGGCATCGGGCCCAGGGCTCCGCTGTGAACCCTGCCATCCCCCAGGGCATTATCTTAGTGTACGACATCACCGACGAGAAATCCTTTGAGAACATCCAGAACTGGATGAAGAGCATCAAAGAGGTGAGGGCAGAGCCTGGGGGAGGGCGGGCGGGCGTTGTGTAGAGGAGCAGGACCCGCCCTGACGGGTCCTTGTCCCCTCCGGCTCCCAGAACGCCTCGGCGGGGGTGGAGCGCCTGCTGCTGGGGAACAAGTGTGACATGGAGGCCAAGAGGAAGGTGCAGAAGGAGCAGGCCGATAAGGTGAGGGCCAGGCCGGGCCACGTCCTAGAACTTGCCGGGCGGGCCGAGAGGAGGCCGGGCTGCAGAGGACTTGGCCACTGCCCTTCCTCTCCCCCTCTGCCCCCTACAGTTGGCTCGGGAGCACGGGATCCGATTCTTCGAGACGAGTGCCAAATCCAGTACGAATGTGGATGAGGTGAGACACGCCGCACCCCCAACCCCGAAGAGGCGGCGTTGGAGGACGGGCTGGCGCCGCCTTTGCTCTGACCCACCCCGTCCCTCCATCAGGCCTTCTGCTCCCTGGCCCGGGACATCTTGCTCAAGTCGGGAGGCCGGAGATCGGTGAGTTCGGATGTGTGGGAGGTGCAGGGAGCTGAGGTGGGGGCGATGCTGAGACACCTGGTGAGGGTGGGTCCCCTTCAAACAGTTCAGAGCCTCAGACCCCAGCCATTGTCACCTGACCCCTGTGCCCTTCCTCCTGTAGAAAGACAGCAGCAAGCCCTCCACCAGCGACCTGAAGACTAGTAACCGGAAGAACGCCAAGTGCTCCCTGGGCTGAGGCCCCCTGGCTTGCTGTCTCTCCCACCCTGAGCCCGGAGGCTGCGCCCCAGCCAGGCGGGCTGAGTGGCTGGGGAGGGGCGGGGAGGAAGAGCAGGTGGGGCGTGGAGGGGTGGAGATGGAAACCTGGTGAAAGAATAGAAAATGGAGAAGAAACTAAGGAAGGGGAAGGAACGAGGAAAAGAGCAAGCAGATAGGGGAGAGAGGGAAGAAGCCGCAGGGGAAGGAATTGAGGATGTGACAGAAGGTGAGGAGGATGTAGGAAGAGAGGGAGGAGGGAAGGACGGCTAGATGGCTGGGGCCTCGGGCCTCCCGTGGGTTTCCTGGGCAAACGTAAATGTAAGCACGTGATTGATGGTTACCGGGTCAGGTTTTAGGGTCCTGTGAGAGGCTGGCTCACTCTCGGGAGGCTTGGCCCCATCCTGTCACTCTGCATGGTCTTTCTCAGTATTAAAGGCCACCGTGTGCACACGCGTGCCTGGTTTGGGCAGCTCTCCTCGTTGTCGGAATTGCTCTCTGCTCCCCGACTCCTGCCTCTGAGGAGGTTGGGCTGCTCGCATCTGATTGGGTTCCTGAGATGCCAGGACTCGTCCAACAAGCAGAGTTCCTCAGAACCGACAGGTGTGGACGCACGCCTTCCATGATGGGGTCTGGAGGGTTACTGTGGGCAGAGCCTTACCCAGAAGGTTCCAGAAGGACTTTTTTAAGATTTACTATTTGAGAGAAGGTGAGAGAAGGGGGAGGGCCCAGAGCTGTCCCCATAGTTGTACGTCATCAGCTTTCAACGTGGTTTCCTTCCACACAGGTGGGCGGGGGCTGCACAGGGCGGGAGCTGGGCTGGGGGCCTCCCTCATGGGAAGCTCACCCCAGTTCAGCGTGTGGGTCTGCATGGGCCGGGGCTGGGGCCAGGATTCGATCCTTGGTCCCCGGGGCTGCAAAGCGAGGGTTTAACCCGCTGAGCCATCCCAGCTTCCCCTGCCCAATGATTTTATTTTTTTTAAATATATATATATATATATTTATTTATTTAGACAGAGAGAGAGAGAGCGAGATACAGAGACAGAGAGAGAACTGAACTGGGGGAGCTCCCAGTTCAGCATATGGGTCCGCACGGGCCGGGGCCGGGATTCGATCCTAGGTCCCGGGCGCTGCAAAGCGAGCGCTCAACCCACTGAGCCATCCCGGCTTCCCCGTGCCCAATGATTTTAAATTTGCTTCAGACAGGAAAGGCGTGTGTTTTATGAATCCCAGGAAGGCTGAGTGACATCTTCATTGTACCTCACAGCAGGCACTCTGCAATTCAGTATCAGCTTAGAGACCCTCCCGAGTTGCAAGTTACAGCTATCAGACGTGAGGTCTCACAGCTTGTCATGAGACAAGGTAGGACTGAGTAAGGAGTAACAGACTACCAGATTTCACACAAAACTTTATTAATTAGAAAACCTCAATTTCACAACCACAGGAGATAAGTTTCTAAGAACTCACTGGTCACGTGGGGCCCATGGCTTCCGCACCAGATACCAAAACCACCACAGAACGTTCTATTGGACAGCACTGGGATTGGGGCGCATTACGAGTAGTCTGGGGAGAACAAGGCCCCCCAAATAGGCAGTGGCCGTGGCAATGAAACATCACATCTTTCCTCTTTAGAGCACTGTTTCGGTTGGCTTCTCACTGAGCCAATTAGACTAAATTCAAGCTGTTGGAACTCTCATTTTCATTCAGTGATTTTTTTTGTTGTTTCGTATATATTTTTTATTATTGGTCTGAAACTAATTAAAAAAAAGTTATTATAGCTAAAAACTATGGAGGACAAAAACCCCATACCCTATTTTCCATAATACAGAACCATGGACACACAGAGACAAAAATGAAGGAAAAACAGTCACAAGCAGAATTAAAGCTCTGACTTCATCCAGTTTTTTTGTTCTTTTTTTTTTTTTTTTTTTAATTTTTTGTTTTTTAGAGAGAGAGAGAAAGATACAGAGACAGAGAGAACTGAACTGGGGGAGCTCCCAGTTCAGCACATGGGTCCGCACGGGCCGGGGCCGAGATTCGATCCTGGGTCCCCGGCGCTGCAAAGTGAGCGCTTAGCCCACTGAGCCATCCCAGCTTCCCTTCTTTTCCTTTTTGAACTGAACTGGGGGCCTCACCACATTCGGGAAGCACACCCCAGTTCAGCATGTTGGGTCCGCCTGGGCCGGAGCCCATCCTGGGTCCTCAGGGCTTCAAAGCGAGCGCTTAACCCGTTGAGCCATCCTGGCTTTCCCTGTTCTTTTTTTAAAAAACTCTTACCCAGTATCTTCCCCGCCTGATAGTTCCTGCTCCTAAGAAGCCTGCTTTAAGTCTGATGGGAAGGCAGAGTTTGTGGAGACAGACGGTCAATTCCGCAGTGACGTGCTCTCGCCCTTAGGGCAGTAGGGGTAGAGCAGCAGCTATGGTCTCTAAGCCAGAAAGGGCAGGTGGGGAGGATGGGGAGCAGAGTTAGGAAAAGGATGGCGGGGCGGGTAGGATGGCTGAGCTAAGTTTTGGATTTAAAAAGTATTAGCAGAAGGGAAGCCGGGATGGCTCAGTGGGTTGAGCGCTCACTTTGCAGCCCCGGGGACAGGGGATCGAGGCCCGGCCTGGCCCGTGCGGACCCACATGCTGAGCTGGGAGCTTGCCCAGTTCAGTTCTCTCTCTCTGTCAAAAATAAAAATAAATAAATAAATAAAAATATATTAAAAAAAAAAAAGTGCTAGCAGAGATGTGAGGCAATATAATTCGAGGAGAGTTTAAGTCGTTTCATACACATTCTACTTGCATCTCGACCCATAAATAAATAAATGAAAAGCGCATGAGCATCTCCACTTCGCACCGAACACGGCGGGCCCGGCACGTGGCCGAGGCGCCCGCGCGATCTCAGGCTCGTCCCGTTGCACTGGGAGGATTCCAGGACGCAGCAGCTGGGCGGGGCCCGGATGGGAGGATTCCGTGACGCAAAGCTGGGCGGGGCCCGGGTGGGAGGATTCCAGGACGCAGCAGCTGGGCGGGGCCCGGATGGGAGGATTCCGTGACGCAAAGCTGGGCGGGGCCCGGGTGGGAGGATTCCATGACGCAGCAGCTGGGCGGGGCCCGGAGCGCTGGAGGCCGTCATTCAAGGGCCACTTCCGGTTCCGGGGAGTAACGTAGCAACTGACACGAGAACCGGCCTCTGGGGACAGCTGAGTGGGGGGGGCCAGAGACTGGGAGAGGCTCCACGTTCATGGTGGGTCTCCTCCGGGAGGGAGAAAGTCCCTGAACCGCCAAACCCAGCTCCTCCCCTTGACCATCCGGGCCAGGAAGGAGGCGCTGGGTTCTGAGTGTCAGAAAGGCCGAAGCTTCGCGGTAAACCCCAGGGTTTGAACTAAGGAAGGAGCAAAATCCTGAGAGGGAAACGTATGGTTCCTTCCGATGTCTGGCTGCTCACCTAGCCCAGATGGGCACAGAGGACGACAGCCCGGGAACAACGAACCGAAAACACAGACCCGCCGCCGCCATTTTCTTCATTGCGGGTTCCTGGGAAGCAGCGTGAGGCGCCGCCCCCGGAAGACTACAAGTCCCAGCAGGCACCTCGCGCCCCTCCGTCCGCGCAGCCAGGACCCCACACCCAGGAACCTCCGCGGCGCAAGATGGCCGGGCCGGGAGCGGAAGCGGAGGCGAGGGCGTGCTAGGGCCGTAGGGCCTTGACCAGAGGACCTGTGGACCCGCGGAAGGGAACTCCCGGCCCCGTCCAGCAAAAGTCTTGGCTTTTCTCGCCGTGGCCATGGGGACTTCCCTTTGAGCCGAGGCAGCCCTGACCTGGAATCTCCTGGAGGGCTGTCGAGTAAGTGCCGCCTCTGCGCCCCGACGGAGGCACGAGGCCCGTCAGGCAGGCCCCCTCTGTCCCGACCGCTGCGACACTGAGCACTCCATGCCTGCGGGCGCGGACAGGCGTGGCCTCCCCCAGGGCCGCCACCTCTGGTTGCTCTGCGCTCTCGCCCTCAAACTCTGGTAAGGAGGGGACGGGAGGATCGGGCAGTCCCCGCCCCCGGGGCTCAGGGAGCTCGCGACCCTCCACCGCGGGCGCCGAGGGGTTCCCCGTGTTCTGGCTTCTGATTTTTGCACCCCTCCTTCCCCGTCGTTGCAGCCAGGCAGAGGCTCCGGTGCAAGAGGAGAAGCTGTCAGGTGGGTGACAGTCTGGGAACCCGACGCCCCCCCCCCAGTTCTTGTTTTGTTCCGTGTTGACACCCTGCCCGATACCGACCGAGAGCACGGGTGGAAAGGGGCCGGCGTCACGTGCAGTCCGGGCATTCGGTTGTGCTGGGGAGTTGGATGGGCAGACCCTCTGGGAGAGAGATTTCCTGAATGAGGACTTTTCTCTCCCCTTTTAGCGAGCACCTCAAATTTGCAGTGCTGGCTGGTGGAAGAGTTTGTGGTGGTGGAAGAGTGTGCTCCATGTTCCGATTTCCAGGCTGTGAGTAGCCGTTTCCTCTCCCGTTTTCCCTCACCTCTCATCAGTCCCTAAGTCTGCCTATAAGTATGCCTTTGCGTTCTCTTTTCCTTGCAGCCTCAGTAAATGTCCAAATCTGAACTTGTCGACCCCTGGATATGCGCCCCTTTTCTTTCCAGGTTAGAGGCAACATTCAGCTAATACCCGGGTCCTGCTCGTTTTTTAACATTTTTTTTTTTTTTTTTTTTTTTTTTTTTTTTTTTTTTTTTTTTTTTTTTTTTTTTTTTTTTTTTTTTTTTTTTTTTTTTTTTTTTTTTATCTTTTCACATTTATAGAGAGAAATTATCTTTTTGTCTTCAGTGCATAGTCATTTCTATTTTACTTTTTGACAGACAGAGAGAGAGACAGAGACAGAGACAGTCAGAGAACCGAACTGTGGGAACTCCCCAGTCCAGCACGTGGGCCCCGCCCGGGCCGGAGCCGGGACTCGACCCCCGGTCCTCACGGCCCCAAAGCGAGCGCTCAACCCGCTGAGCCGTCCCGGCCTTTCCCCCTGCTCGTTTTTTAATCCAGTAGGCTAAGGAACCTGCTCCTGCTCCTCCTAGACTGTTGCCCCCCAAGTATTCTTTGGAACACGTATTCCTGGTCGTGCAGCCAACACCTCCCTCCACCATCCCCGTCTGGACTCTCCATGAGCGCTGTTGACTCAGCTCTGAGCCCTAGCACTGGGCACCTGCCCATTCCGAATGGCAGCCGCTCCTTCCTAATGTGCTCTGGTCCTTTCCTCCTGGCAGAAAACCACCCCTGAGTGCAGCTCCACAGGGAACGTGGAGAAAATCACATGCAGCTTATCTGAGAGGAATGAGTTCAGAAGGCAAGTGCCAGTTTCTCTTCTTGAAACCTCTGAAGTCACCTCTTCGCTCCGGTGACCTCTTCCTGTTGGAGGTTGCATGGCCTATTGGGAAGAGGAAGGGATCTGGAGCCAAATCACTTCCACTCAAGTCCCAACTCTTCGCCTCAGCGCTCTATGATTGGCCATGTTTTCTCATCATTAAAATTGGTTACTATCAGCCCTGGTTACCCCCCCCCGGAAAATAAGTTAAATGATACATGTGATGGGATCCACACACCGTACACGTGTTAGGAGTCTGCCTCCAGTTTCCTCCTGGGAGGAGAGGAGGCGTCTGGCCTTCCCTGGGAATAACGGTTTCTTCCTGCCCCCAGCTGCCGCTCAGCTCTGATGGAACAGCACTTGTTCTGGAAATTTGAAGGGGCTGTCGTGGGTGTGGCTGTGGTCTTCGCCTGCCTCGTCATCATTCGTCAGCGACAACTGGACAGAAAGGCTCTGGAAAAGGTCCGGAAGCAGATCGAGTCCATATAGCTACCTTTTGTCCTTCCGTAGGGGTGGGAAAGACCCTACCTCAGGCAGAGAAAGTGGAATGGACTGACCGTGCCCCTGGTGGTTGGGGACGTGGTGGTGGCAGGCACCCCTTTCTCCCATCTTCCTCGTCATCATTCGTGAGCAGAATAAAAAGGATGAAACTGTTTCCTTCCCTGCTATCATTTGGTTGGGGGCAGAGCGGGAAAGAGGGTGGCGACTCTAGGTCCCAGTCTGCCAAGTAACTGTCTTCCCCTTCTATTTATTTAAAACTTACGGAATATGATTTCAGCCAATAAAATGTTTATTTCTCAGCAAAAAAACAAAAACAAAAAACAACTTTATTTCCCCTCAGCCGTATCTCCAAAGAAGAAATAAAATCACACACACAGAAAAGGACTTGAGGCGCCTTCTCACAGATTGCGCCTCTGTGCACAGGCGCTCAGAACCCTGAGTGGGAGTCCCCGGCTTCCCTGCGTGAGTGGGGGGTGAGCCAAGCAGCGACCAGCTCACATCTCATCCGCTCGCAGCACGGTTCTGTCATGCCCACCGAGGCCTGTCTTTCCTCCCATCTTCCCAAGCAGTGTCCTTGAGCCGTTTGCACCCCTCGCCCCAGGGGGCCCCGCCCAATCTGGACTGTACCCCTGTGATCTCCCGATTTTCTGTCATGTCCTTGTGAGTCAGTATGTTCCTGGAAATCACTGTGGGGTGAAGGCAAAAGGGCAGTAATGGGGGGAGGGGGCTCCGAGACAGCCCTGGCAGCCCTCCTGCCACCACCCCCACCCCCGATGACCTGGGAACAGCCCCTCACTTGCTCACTAGGGACAGTCCTTCCCTGCCTCTGCTGCTCACCTCCATGAGGCTGGTAGTCCTCAGGCCCAGCTTCTGTTAGACCTTGAAAGGGGCTGAAACTGGGCAGGATGATGAGAGCCAAGGAAAAAAGAAGGATCTGGAAGGAATCAAGGAGGCACTTGGGCTGTGGGGACAATAAAGGACAGGAGCAGAGGGCAGCTGGGGTCATCAGGGGTGGGAAGATGGGGATGGAAGGGCAGCAGCGGGTGGTGGAGGTGTGGGGAGACGGGCGCGAACTGACGGTACCAGAACACACGTGCTGGTCTGAGCAGCCTTGTTGGAAGTTCGCGTGATGAGCGTCTGCAGCTGTCGGAGCTGAGTCACCAGGGAGCTGGGAAGGGGGGGAAGGACCCATTAGAGCTAGACCTTGGACCAGGGCCCGTGGCTGCTGCCCTGTGTGCTGTCCCTCCCCCGACACGCAGGCCGCTGTCCCTCACACGTTGTGCCGCTCCAGCTCCTGGACTTTCTCCTGGAGTTCCTGGTTCTGTGCAGAGCAGGCAGCCACCCTGGAGAGTGTGGAAAGGTAGGACAGGCGCCTGCCCTCACGGGAGCCCCTGACCTTGACCTTGCCTGCCTGGTAAGGAAGCGGGAACCAGGCCTGGCCGCAGAGAGCCCGCAACACACCTGCTCTCCAGTCCGTCGATGTACTCCTTCTTCCGCCGCCGGCTGTCCTGGGCTGACTGCTTGTTCCGGATTTTCCTCCGGACCTTCTTGAGGACCCTCTCCTCTGCCTGGGGGTCCAGAGCGTGTCTGTCCCAAGCCCTTCACCTCCCCCACCTCTCCCCCACGATCCTGGCTCCTCGGAGGCCGCGGTGGGGCCACCAGGTTGCAACTTGCTTTGGGGAAGCACACTACCTTGGTGAGGGGCAGGTGCGTGGGCAGGGAAACCCCTTCCTGCCCCAACAGACGCTTCTCCTCATCGGTCAGAAACAAGGCTCGACAGGGCAGCTGGTGGGGGACAGGAGATGAGGGTGAGGAGAGGGTCACCCATTTCCGCCACCCAGCCCCTCTCCCCGCCTTGCATGCCTTCTAGAAAGTGTTTCCCATTTGCACTGAGGAATAACTAAGCAGGAAATGGGGTGAGGCCAGGGACCTTAATTCATGAGCAGGCTCTGCTCATGCTCACAGGGGCCTCCTAAGGCTGAGAAGGGAGAGAGGAGGCAGTCTGGTCACAGCCTTTGCCCACAGACACTGAGCAAGCGAGGGAGGGCCCGTCTCCAGAGACCTTTGGGTGTTCGAAGAGGACGTGGAGTAACTGACTGGGGTAGGGTTTGCGTACAGCCATTAACTCCCATTTGGCGGAGTGTAGTCTGTGCACCTCTCTCTCAACCGCCGGGAGCTCCCTGGGGCAGTGACCCATTCTCCCCACTTTTCAGACAAAAGTTCTGGCCCCTCTCAAAGAACTCTCTACGGATGACCCGACTGACCAGCTTCTCGTAACAGAGCACGTGGGCCGGGTAGACAGTGCTGGCTTTTTGAAAGATTTATGCTTCGCTTTGTGACTTACGAGGAATTTGCTTTTGCTTTTGCCTCCTGATAGTTTCTGGCTTTTTAAAAAATGGGTTTCATTTTTCCAGTCTCTGCCTTTTCCAGTACTCCCTTCTCGCCCTGTGACTATTTGGTGGAACTGTTTAGAGGGGTGTCCCTGCCAGTCCACCTAATTAAAAATCTGTGAGAGTCGGGCTTAGTGGGTTTTATTTAAAAACCAGACCCACAAACTCCCCCAGGGTTTTTAATGCCCACGCAAGTTTAGAAGCATCAAACTTCCTGAAGGTCCCTCAGCCCAAGATTCTAAAGCATTTGGCTTGGCTTCTGGTCGCAGCTTCAGCCACAGATTTGCAGGGAGCTTAGAACCTGTTCCGCCTTTTGCACACCAGTTCTTTCCAGCACGAAGACAAGGCCCCCTCCTCGCTCCCACTGGAGGAACCAGCCCAGCCAGCCTTGGGAAGGCATCTGATACCTTCCGGGCGGCCCCAGGCGGAGGGGGCATGCTGGACAATGGTTCCAGTGCACAGGCAGTGACCGTGGCTTCTCTTACAGCCTGTGCCCAGTAACCAGGTGGATTCCCAGGTGGCCTGTCCCATTTCCGTGTCCTGACCCGAGCCTGAGACCGTCAGTGGCCCTGGCTGAGCAAACCACACACCAAGTCCAGGCTTTCTCTTGAGCCCCACCCCACCCACCTCCTTACCTGAGCCCATCAGCATCATCTCCTTACCCGCAAGGGCCTCTGTCACCCTGTCCTTTCCTGCTCTTAAGTTGCCCATGTCTCTCTCCCTGGCTTCAGGCCCGATGCCAGGATACTCAGGGTAAAGACAGTGCAGCATTGGTGTTCCCCTCCGTTACCCCCATCTGTGTGGGTATCGACGTGTGTATTGGAGAAAACCGGAGCCCGCCAACCTCAACACTCACCAGCGTCGAAGGAGGCACTGGGTTTCCAGGGCCTGCTCTGGGCAGGATGTGGGCATGGGCATCAAGGGGCAGCTCACGGACCATGCAGGCCTCGGGCACCACAAATGGTGGGCTCCACTGACCTGGGGGAGACAGGTGGCTGGGAGAAGAGGGGGAGGGCACCCCCTGCTGGCAAGCCCTTTACCCTCAGGGCAAGGGCTGGGTCTCAAGGGACTTTGTTCCCACAGAGCACTACTGACCTAGCTGGATGGAGATGAGCCCTACGGCCGGACCAGCTTCCGCCTGCAGCCTCTGCAGGGCCCCTGCCTCATACACAACCTCATAGAGGGCAGGGGAGCTGGGTGCCTGGGGGGCAGGCGGGCTGTCTGGATGGCCGGGGTCCTCAGACACCCCACTGTCACTGCCGGGAGATGCCTCAGAGCGGTACACTTCGTTGGGATCGATGAAGAGCTTCGGGAAATCTTCAGACTCACTCTCTTGAAGGCCCTACATTAGAACGGCATCGATGTGGATGGGGGAGAGTTCTGGAAGTCCTTCCCGGCATCAGACCTAGCTCCTTCCTGCTTCAGTTTCAGTCCCTCCTGCCCTTGGACATGGGGACCGTCACAGTTTATGTGTATCGTGGGGGCCACTGGGTTCAGACCTCTCTCCAGGTATGGGCTGAGGTCTCTGGGGCTTCTAATCACAGAGCTGGGTCTCAGCCCACCCCTCTTCCATCCGTCACTCACACAGCCGTGGGCCCCCCTGGACTCCCAGCCTTGTAGGCCCTGTTCTGGTAGCCTAGTCACTGGGACCTCGGCAGGTGGACACTGGAGTCCCAGCTCTGGGAAGGATCCTGTGGAAAAGACATCGTCTGGGGGCTCCAGCCACACATCCAGCAGGTCAGGGGGTCCGAGATCCATCCTGCAGGGAGGCATGCGATGTGTGTGTGGGGAGTTGCAGGAGGACGATGCCCCCCCCCCATACACACAGCCACCTTCCAGATTCCTCTTGCTCCCTAGTCCCCCTTCCTCACCTGTGCAGGCCCCTCACCTGTCACCCGGAGATTTCGCCTGGGGCCTTATCTCTGTGGTTCAGATGAAAAGGCCCCCGGGGTATTGCCTGCTCCTTCCGACGAGCCCAGCCTTGCCAAGCCAGCCTAGCCGGCTCCCTCAGCGCCCCAAACAGTACACCTTTTCTTCCTTCCAGGATCTCGCATCCTGGACCTGCCCAGCCAAACCCCGCCCCCAGCCTGACACTAGGAAAGTGGGTTGCACCTAGCCGGGAGGCACAGCAGGGGCGCTGCATCAGGGAGCAGGTGGGGAAGGGTCTGAGCAGAGCCTACAAACCCTAGACAGCCTCGCCCTTCCTGCCTCAGTTTCTCCCAGCGATAGCAAATCTTGCTGAGGGTTTGGTGTCTCCTCAGGGAAGGATGGAGATGGCTGTGACTGGAATACAGGACGCATGAGTGCTTGGACTCGGGCCATCAATGTTATAAAAGGGAGACCGCCGCAGAGTTGCAAACAAAGGAAAAATTCCGCGGGATGGCCCAAGATTTACGAAGCACCCCACTCCCCCACCTGCTCCACCCACACTCTAACCTGATTGGAAGCTGAAGACATAAGCGGTTTTGACGGGCGTGACGTGGAGCCAATGGAATGACGCCTTTGAGGCCGGCTCCGCCGTGATTGGTCAGAATACGCTGTCCAAGAGTGAGTGAGGCCAATGGGGTCGGGACATTGATCTGTCCCGCGTGGATTGGGTTTCGTTGGACCAAAGGGAGGGTAAGAGCCGGAAGATGCAGGGAAGGGGGAACGTGTCCCAGGACGTGGGTAGCGGCTTGTCACGTGGCTCGGAGGCCCCGGCTCTATCACCCGGGCGGGGAGTAAACAGCCTGTTGACCCAAGTGAAGTGACAGCTTTGACGAGCGGTTGTACACCCACACTCACAGGGCTGTTACGTAACGGAGGGAGGAGAGGCTGGAAAACCACAAAGCGTTAAAAGCCATTGGAGCTCCGTGTGGGAATTTGTCTTCTCGTGTGCGTATACTTACCAACAACAGCATGTGTCCTGCATTGGTGCCGTTTACCAAGCGTTTTCATAAGCCTTGTTCTTTCACGGACTCCACAACAGCTCTGAGGTAGACAATAGATGACCCAGTAATTCACTTTATATAAAATAGTGGAGCTCTCCTTATACAGGTATGATTTTCATCTGCCTGCCTCCGCAGGTATTTCATGCAGGTGAAGGGTAGCTGGGTGAATAAAGAAGGGAAGTTTGGGGTGTGGATATGGAATTCAAACAGGTATTCTCGTGAACATTTGGGCCGAGAGTAAAGACAGGAACAGGATCTATGATTTACTATGAACTATGATCTGTTCAGGCATTTTCAAGTTACTCATACAATTCTCATAGCAATTCATAGCTGGCAGATAGAAGTTAAGGAATTTTCTCAGGATTACTCTGTAAGTAGCTGAACCAAGATTTAGATGCCTGAGCTCATATTCTTTGTACTACACTAAGCCACATTGCTGGAGCTTTCTCAAATTTCACAGCTCTGTCTTTTCTGCTCATCTCCCTGAATCTTGCTCAAGTAACCAAATGACAAAGTGCGCTTCCTAGATGGATGCAGAGCTCTAAGGACCGCAGAGTTGTCCTTGCTTAGGTGTTTCCTAGAGCTAGCAAGGTTTCAAAGGGCTTCCTTCAGGCTGCCTGTGCAGAGATGACTGAGTGGAAAATATAGTCAGTTTTCATTAACGTTAGAACTGGAAGGAAACTGGCATCATCTGCTAGTCTAACTTCCCTCTTCCACCCAATTTATCAAGCTCTTAGGAGGGAAAATGACTTGCCTAAAATCACACACCAAATTAAGGTAGAGCCGGGATGAGTAATACTCAAGTGTCCTGACTCCCAGTCCATGATTCCTTGTTAGGGGAACCTGTGATGGCTCAGTGGGTTAAGTGCTCGCTTTCCAGCCCCGGAGACTGAGGATCAAATTCCGGCCCCCGCCTGTGCAGACCCATATGCTGAACTGGGGTGGGTTCCCCATGCGGGAGGCCCCCAACCCAATTGCCACCCTCCTGTGTGAAATGAACCATGTTGAAAACTGATGATGTACAACTATGGAGACTGCTCTGGGCCCTCCCCTTTCTCTCTGTCAAAAACAATAAAATAAATCTTTAAAAAAAACAAGAAAAAAACAACAAAAACAAATAAGAGATTGAAACAGCAGTGATAATTACTATTAAATAATGGGATACCAGTACCCCATTTCACTTACATCTTGATCTTAGAGTCTTACTTACATGATTCCTTTCTCCTAGATTCCCTCCCCCAAGAAATCCTCACATCCCTCCTTTTTCTTAAGGAAGTTGATGGCCTTCACTTCCAGAGTCTTATCAGAGGGATTACTGCCCCTTCTTTAGGCAATGAGGCCTTTTTATCTTTACAAAAAAGAATAGGCTGAGCCCTGCTTCCTTATCTTCCTTCTTTGTACCCTCCCCTCCCAGGAGGCTAGAAGAGAATTCTGGTAACACAGGGATGTGGCCCGAGAGGGTCCGGGTTAAAGAAACAGCGAAGGTCCTGAGCTGAAAATGCCTCAACACATTCAAAGAACACAAAATAGAAAAGGAGGCCGGCAGAGCTGGAGGGAGAGGACTTGGCGAGTTGTTCGAGACGAGTTTGGAGAGAACCCAAGCCAGATGCCTTGAGGCATGGTAAGGGTGGAGGGTAAGTTAGAGTGTGCTGGGAGAAGCTTTTCCCTGCTCGGGTTTCAGCAACCCATGAGCCGGGTCCCACCGCTTCGTTACCCACCCCAAGGAGGCTGAAGGCTGCAGAGATAGATGTCAGTTCAGACCACTGGCAGTCAGGAAGGGAAGATTTTCAAGAAATGCCTTCTCTTTGCTATTCCTTTTCCAATTCTGCACCCCCCCCCCTTTTTTTTTTCCTCTCTTGTAGGTACTGGCCAGGAAAGTCAAGCATGGAAGTCAGTCCTAAGAAGGGAATGCTTTCCCTTTGGCGCCGAGGTGCACAGAAGGGGGATCTCAGAGTCATCTAATCTAAGGGATGGATACAAGGATTTAAGCCAAAAACAGGCAGACATACTGAGAGGCGTGGGAATGCAGGGTGGGGATGGGGCATCAGCCCTGTCCGCGGGGTTTCTAACTTCCTCTTTTAAACTCTCCAAAAGATCAAAGCCTCTGCTGACCTGCCAGCTCCGGACTATCTGTCTGACTTGTACCGCAGCCCCTCGATCTTCTCCCCAGTTCCTTCCCTTGCTTTCGCGCACTCGCCTTCATCCCCGCCTCCGCCCCCTCCTGCTGCCCACCTCTGATTGGTCCTCGACCACGTCACTCCTCGTCTGGCCCCGTCCGCCAGGCGCAGTCATTGGCAGCAGGGGAAGGGGAGGCGGGGCGCTGGGGAGGGGGCGGGAATTCCCGACCGTAGGCCGGAACCCTGCGGGTGCCATGCAGTGGGACCCTCGCGAGGTGAGTGTGGGCTTCCTGGAAGCGGGGTTCGGGCTCGGAGATCCAGGCCGCCCGGGGACGGGGTGTGGGGGCCGGCCTCTGAGCCAGAGCAGTGGCTCTCCCGTTCTCCTGCCTCCCGGGACGCTGTCGGCCTCGGACCCCGCCTCCCGAAGCCCAGACTTCCAGACACCGCCCTCAGCCGGGTGTCAGCCCTCCGTCCCCGGACCCCAGACTCCCAGGGCCCTGCCTCTCTGCTCATCTCCCCCGACGGCCCAGCCTGTGGCCTGGAACGGTCGCCCGCTGCTTTCGAGGGGCTGGCGCTGGAGCAAAGGGGAGCGGGGAGAGTGAACCAAGCACCCAAACTCTCTCCCTGTGGTCGTGACCACCAAGCTACCCCGCGACCACTCTCCACAGCCCGGAACCCCCTTAGCTTCATCCGTTCCCTCCTCTACTTTCCTTACAGGGCCCCCAGCTCCCTAGTTCTCGGAGCTCCAGGTGAAAGGGTTATGAGATAAGCCGCACAGCCCTCATGCCTCAGTTTCCCCCTCGCTAGGCCCCGGAGCAAGTCCCTTGGAAGGGATAAAGTCTGAAAGGGAAGAAGGATGTTCCCAGTGCAGGAGTGGATGAGTCACACTGGGTCAGGGGAAGTCAGAAAGTGGATGGGGCGAGGGGCCTGCACCCTGGTGACCAGCCTTCCCCTTTGCTTGGCCCATGACTGTCTCCCCCCCCCCACACACACTGTCTTCCTATAGGTCTGAGAGTCGCTGAAGCAACCACAGCCACCATGGGGCCCTGGGGAGAGCCGGAGCTCCTGGTGTGGCGCCCCGAGGCAGTCGCCTCCGAACCCCTAGTGCCTGTGGGCCTGGAGGTGAAGTTGGGGGCCTTGGTGCTGCTGCTGCTGCTGACGCTGGTCTGCAGTTTGGTGCCCATCTGTGTGCTGCGCAGGCCCGGAGCTACCCTGGAAGCCTCTGGTAAGCCTCTCCTTCCCCTGCTGCCGTGGGTGCTGGGGACAGGGCAGGCCCCGGGGCCGAGGAAGATGACCTGGGGTAGAGGGGCCGGGAGGGGGTTCATGTGCTCATTCCCGCTCTGCGCTTCACTCCTGCCCAGCTTCCCGCCAAAGAGTCCTGAGCCTAGTGAGTTGTTTTGCCGGGGGTGTCTTTCTGGCCACCTGTCTCCTGGACCTGCTGCCTGACTACCTGGCTGCCATCAACGAGGCCCTGGCAGCCCTGCACGTGACGGTGAGGGCTGGCTGGCTGCGTGCGACCCTGTGTGTGTGGATGTGTCCAGTCGCACTCTTCCTGTGTCACTCCATGCTCGTGTGGAAGGCTCTTGGCGTAGAACCCTATGAGTTGTGATTTGTAGTTATTAGGGAATAGCCCTTTATTGTGGGTTCTTTCTTCTAGTCCCTCGGTGACCCCTGGTTACCGCCCGAGACAGTGTGAGGAACCTGAGGACCAGGTGTGTGGCCTAGCCTGTGGATTTCTCGGTTCTAGCCTGTAGGACCTTAGCAGCACCCAAGAATCATCTACCTCTCTTATCACTTCCCTGAAGGATTGGAAAGAGGGGTCCCCGCAGGCCTGGGAAAGGGAGGAAGCGATCCCGGGGCCTGGTGTTACTGACCGAAAAAAGACCCAAGGAAGTAGGATGTGGGTCAGATCAAGTCCGAAGCCTAGGAAAGTCTCGTGGGAAAAACTGAGACAGTGGGGCCGGCACCCTGGGCTCTTCCTCTATTTCCCTAAGAGTAAGGAGTGAGGAAGTAACGCTGGATATACTACTGTCTGTGTGTCTGTGACTCAGTGACCTGTGTCTCCGTGTGACATTGTGTAAGCCTGAATGTCCCTGCCACAGTGTGTGGCTCCATAGGTGAGCATTTGGGAAGGTGGGCGAATGCGTGACACGGTGGGTGTGTCTGCATCAATGACTCTCAAAAGGGCTGGTTTTAGGGAAAGCCGGGATGGCTCAGCAGGTTAAGCGCTCGCTTTGAAGCCCCGGGGACCGAGGATCGAATCCCGGCCCCGGCCCAGGCGGACCCACATGCTGAGCTGGGGAGTTCCCACAGTTCAGTTCTCTAGCTGTCTCTGTCTCTGTATCTCTCTCTCTTTCTGTCAAAAATAAAATAAAATAAAAATAAATATGCACTGAAGATAAAAGAATTACTCTCTATAAAAAAAAAAAAAAATTTAAGAGTGTTAAAAGGGCTGGTTTTGCTCCCCGCAACCTCTGGAACATTTGGTAACGTCTGGAGTCATTTTTGGTTGTCACAACTTAGGGAGGGAGGGCACTGGGCTACTAGTGGCATCTAATGGGTAGAGGCTAGGTGTGCTGTGCACAGGATAGCGTTCCACGGCAGAGAATTGGGTAGCCCCAAATGTTTTTTAAGATCTATTTTTATTGTTTTTTGACAGAGAGAAAGACAGACAGAGACAGACAGAGAGAAGGGGGAGGGCCCAGAGCAGTCTCCATAGTTGACAGCACTAGTTTTCCATATAGTTTCACTCCACAGGTGGGCGTGGGGCTGTGCAGGGCAGGAACTGGGCCGGGAGCCTCCCGCATGGGCCCCACCAAGAACTGAACTGGGGGCACACCCCAGCTCAGCATATGGGTCCACATGGGTCGGGGCTGGGATTTGATCCTCCGGCTCTGGGGCTGCAAAGTGAGTGCTCAACCTGCTGAGTCATCGCAGCTTCCCCCCCCAAATGTTAATACAGTGATACCTTGGAGTCCAAATGCCCCAAAAGTTGACCAACTTGGAATCTGAATGAAAAAATCAAGCAAATTTTGCCTCGGAATCTGAACGCTGCTTTGGAATCCGAATGCCACCACGTTGTTCGCGTGGGACGTATCGACTGTATGGCCTGTAGCTTTATCCGAATGCCCACTCATCTTGGAACTCGAACGCTTTGGAACTCGAACAGGGTTCTGGGACAGATTAAGTTCAAATTCCAAGGCATCACTGTAGTGCCAAAGGTGAAAAATCTTGGTCTGTATGTAATCCTGTGAGTGATACCAGAGTCTCTGTGATTGTGTATCATACTGTGTCACCAAGTGACTGTATCTTTGTGTGACCTGTGTCTGTGTCACAGGCTCCACTAGACTCTGACTGCTCCCCCGCATTCTGGGCCTGTCCCCTGAACACCGTGCTGCCCCCTCTGCCCACAGCTGCAGTTCCCCCTCCAAGAGTTCATCCTGGCCATGGGCTTCTTCCTGGTGCTGGTGATGGAGCAGATCACGCTGGCTTACAAGGAGCAGTCGGTGCCCCCACCTCGAGAGGAGACGCGGGCCCTGCTGGGGACAGCGAACGGCGGGCCGCAGCACTGGCATGACGGGCCAGGCGTGCCCCAGGCCGGCGGAGCCCTGGCAGCCCCCTCTGCCCTGCGCGCCTGCGTCCTGGTCTTCTCCCTGGCCCTGCACTCCGTGTTCGAGGGGCTGGCCGTGGGGCTGCAGCGAGACCGGGCTCGGGCCATGGAGCTGTGTCTGGCTTTGCTGCTCCATAAAGGTATCCTGGCTGTCAGCTTGTCCCTGCGGCTGCTGCAGAGCCACCTGCGGGCGAAGGTGGTGGCTGGCTGTGGGATTCTCTTCTCGTGCATGACGCCTCTGGGCATCGGGCTGGGTGCAGCCCTGGCAGAGTCAGCGGGGCCGCTGCACCAGCTGGCCCAGTCTGTGCTGGAGGGCATGGCGGCTGGCACCTTTCTCTATATCACCTTCCTGGAGATCCTCCCCCAGGAGCTGGCCACTGCTGAGCAGAGGATCCTCAAGGTCATTCTGCTCCTATCAGGCTTTGCCCTGCTCACTGGCCTGCTCTTCATCCAAGTCTAGGAGGCTCCAAGAGCGGCAGGGGAGGTAGGGTGTCAGGTGCCCTTAACCCTCCTCCCCTCCTCAGGAGTGAGGAAAGGAGGTGTTGAGCACCAGAGAGTTCTCTAGGAGGTGGGGATGGTGCCTTTGGGATTATCTGACTAATGGAAAGGAGGTGGGCAGACAAGAGCCTGGCCCCCAAGGCCGAAGGGACCAGGCATGGTAAAGTCATGAGAGACATGCTTAAGGGACACTAGTATTGGGGGACCCTGAGTACTAAATCAGGAGCAGGCACTACACATAGGGACAAGCTGACACAGGCTGGCTACCCAGCTGCTGTGGGATAGAAGTATAGAGAGGGCCGAGGCCTAGAGTCAGCAGTCTGTTCTTTCTAGCCCGTTTCCATCCCTCCATTTCTTAGCTCCTATTCTCACCTCTGTCAGCCTCTTCCCTTCTCCCAGGACACTGGTGCCAAGTGGCCTTTTTCTGCCAGTTTTGGTACCTTCTTTGGCGTGTCCTGTCCTGCTCACCCCTCTATTTTTAAAGTGCCAAATAAAATGCCTTCCCTCTTCTTCAAAGCACAGTGACGGCACTGAGCCCTGCCCAGCACCTCAGTGAATGGGGCCCTTTTGCTCTTTATTTTAGTCCCAGATCCTGGGGTGGGGCAGAAATGTTGGCTGGATTGGGGTGGGGGGAGGGTTGGCAGGGCTGCAAGCCCTGTATCCCTGCTGTGTCCCAGGAATACTGGACCGTGGACATGGTGCCCCATACCCAGAGGATAAACACTGAGCTGCCAAAACTTTTTTATACCAGAGGAGCCCATGGCAGAAGGGGAAGGCTCACCCCTAGGGTTATTTTTTGGGGAAGGTAGGGCTATGCATATACCATATTCTCTAGAATCTATTTTACTTACTGACCTGTTTTGGGACGTGTTACCCGAATAAAAGATGTTTCTATACACGTGTACAGTATCTGATTCGTTTGTCTTGGGAAGGGTCGGGGCAAGTGGCCAGTCTGAGGCCTGAGTTCCAGATGTTTACAGCTGTTTTTGTATCCCTGGTC
This sequence comes from Craseonycteris thonglongyai, assembly GCA_004027555.1. Lineage (NCBI taxonomy): Eukaryota > Metazoa > Chordata > Mammalia > Chiroptera > Craseonycteridae > Craseonycteris > Craseonycteris thonglongyai. The sequence continues at coordinate 40,395 of PVKE010001285.1, forward strand.
TCAACTGTTTTCATTCAGGCCTTTCTCATCCTCTTCCCGGAAGATAACCAGTTTTTTCCCTCTTTGGTCTCTTCCTTCTTCCCTCCCTGTCTCCACCCCTTCCCTTTACTCCCCTTTTCCTTTCCTCTCCTTAATCTCTCTCTTTGCGTCCCGAGGCTCGGGACCAATTTAGAACTACCTTTCCCAGCTTGCCGCGCGCAGGGAGGAGCCGAGGGGGAGGAGCCAAGTTCCCAGTTCCCCAAGTCGACAGGGGTGCTGGGAAATGGTGTCCGTTTCCTCTCCGGACTGCGTGACCCGGGCTGGGAGAGGGTCACGTAAACAAACTACGATTCCCGGCAGGCCCCGCGCGCTACAGGTCAGGACTAGGCTGGGGCCGGGTTCGTGGTGCTCGCTGAGGCGGCGACGGCTGCGGCTACGGCTGGAAGAGCCAGGCGGGAGCCCGCGGCCGAGGCCGTGGCTCGCGTTGGGAGGGTGGCGGGGAGGAACGGAGGAGGAAGATGGCGACGTCGGGGGCGAACGGGCCCGGCTCGGCCACGGCCTCAGCTTCCAATCCGCGCAAGTTTAGTGAGAAGATCGCGCTGCAGAAGCAGCGTCAGGCCGAGGAGACGGCGGCCTTCGAGGAGGTGATGATGGACATCGGCTCCACCCGGGTGAGGGGCCGCGCCGGGGAGCGGAGAGGCGGGGCGGGGGCGGGGGCCGCGGCCAAGGAGGCGGAACGGGGCCGCGGCCGCCGCCGTCCGGGAGGCGCGCGTTGAGGGCCGAGGGGCAGGAAGACGGGAGGCCGGGGGTTTGGGAACGATGGGGGGCCCATGAGGGAGGCGGGAGCGGGCGGAGCGGAGCCGGTGCCCGGGATCCCGGCGGAGGTCGGAGGTGCGTGGTCCTTGTGCATCCCTGGCTGGGTCCTCCCGGGGACTCCGCTGGAGCATCCCCGGTGCGGCGTGATGCGCGGAGGGGACGGTCTGCTCGCTCCTCTGGGTTTGTGGTGTCCAGTCCGGCCCCTCCGCCGTGTTGGGCACCTCTGGGCACCTCTGGGCACCTCAGTGACTCTAGGAAAGGGCCCCTCGGGGGGTTTGATCAGCGTTGGGTATCGTGGCGGCAGGAAGTCCCCTCCTGCGTCCCGTCCCTCTGCTGCTTCCTTTTTCAAATACTTCTTGTGGTTTCCTGACGTGAGTGAAGGTGAGGTCCGTTGCCCACAGACTAGCGGCGCTTGGTCTCAGGCGATGGCCGCCTCGGAGGAGAGGTAGGGCTTGGAGTAGCCAAAGCGGGAACCAGCTGGCCGTCGGAGGTTTGCTGAGCTTTCTAGGGAGGTGGCAGCTTTCTGGGTCAGCCTGGGATGGCTTGGGGGGGTCTCTCTGCTTAGGGGACATCCATCCTAGGAAGTTCCCGAAGGAAGGCATTCGGGCAGAGCTGCTTCTGAAGCCCCTCTGGCCTTGCTTTCTGGCTCCCAGGACTGGATGTCGGAGGGAGTCTGACCAGCTGGCCATTTGGTCTTAATTTAGGGACACATTGTTCTCCAAACAGCAGGTGAGGATATACTGCAGGGCTCCATCATGGCAGGGAGCGAGGAGAAATTTAAGGGGAGATAGTGGAACATAAATACCACGCATTTCAAAGCTCTTCTGGATTTGTCTCTCTCTCATTGCATCTGTCTTATGATTGTGACCCTGGTTGTATTTTTGTGTGTTTCCCCAACTCTTAAGTCTTTTGTTTGTTTCCCCTTTGAGTCTCTAGAGACCGTGTGTCCTAGTTTGTGGGAGTCAGAGCAGAGAGAGTTTGGTGGGGAAGCAAATCTTGAGTGTGTGGGCGTGTGCACCTACCTAACCCCGGCTAACTGCCCGGAGGCTTGTGATCTAACTGCTGTTGACTGCTCCCAGGTAGGAGCTTCTGCTCATGGTGGGGCAGAAGCAAGAAGGTGGGCGAGGGGTGATCAACAGCTGACAGCAGCGGCCCTGCCTCAGCACTGTCCTTGCAGCAGTGAGTGGCATGGTGGGATCTTAGGGCTTGTATGTGCAGACAAGGAAAGGCTGTTAGGAACTCAAAGGTGAGTCTTCTGTCTTTGTAGTGCCTTGATCTGTCAAAAGGCGTCTTCCACCTCCTGGCCCCTGCTAGGTAACTTCTTTGTTGCACATGGACTTCGGTGCACAGACTTAGCCAGGACCTGGGGATCCAGCTGAGAGGGCTCACTGGGGCAGATATGGCCTTGGGGGGCCATACTGCTGAGAGGCTGAGACTGTTGTATATGTTATCAGCAGTCCTGAATGGCCCAAAAGTCAGCACAGTGCCCACTAAACTCACTGGGTTGGCCTCCTGGAACAGAAAGTTCTGATGCTGGCCTGTGCTCCAGAGTGTGTCCCTGGAAGCTCTTAGAATTTAACCCCCATCAGCTGCCCTGGGTCTGTTTATTTGGCTGATGGCAGTGGCTGAGCCTCAGAAGTAGGTGCTCACCTCTCTCAGGGACATGAGACTTGGAGACAGGCCCATGCCAGGCTGAGGGATGTGGCATCTCACTCAAGTGCCCAACTCATCTCCCACAGTGGGGATTGAGGCTCTGGAACGGGCTCCGGCCCAGGATGGCGTGGGCTGCCGTGCCCTCGTCCACCCCCATTCTCCAGGCTTCATAGCCCATTCAGGGGCCTTGGGACTCAGGAGAAGGATGGGCCTTGGTTTGGGTTCTGGTTTTCCAGCACCGAGAGCTATCATCCCTTCAGTGTTCTAGTTTGGGAGGTGTGGGCTGCGCAGCCTTCCCAAGGCTGGACAAGTGGCAGAGCCCAGAAGCCTGTGCCCTCCAGAGTGGGAAGGAGAGGGGCTGGTAGTAATGGCTCTGTGGCATCCCCTGTCGCCTTCCCATCTTCCAATTAGTCCAGGGAGCATCTGGAAGGGAAAGCAGAGGTGCCTAATAGGCAGCCCTCCCCAGGAGTTAACCCATGTGACTAGCCTGGGGCTCCTGGTAGCCTCTCGGGGACTCTGTTTAGACTGATGCCAACTGGGCCAGCATGTCAGGCTCTGCCTGGCGGGTGCTGCAGGCATTAGTGATGTCGTGGATGAGGGTAGCCTGCAGGAGAACAGGCAGATTGCTTGCACCAGGTCTCAGGGGACCTTTTCCCAAGCACTGGTTTTTGTTTTTCTTTTTTCTTTTTTTTTTTTTTTTTTCTGGCAGGTCTCTTCAAAGCAGCAGCAACAGCTGCATATCCTGGAGACAGGGATGGTGTGGGTGGCCAGAGGAACGGGACCGGTGCTCATTCCCATTTGCCCTTCGTGTCTCAGTTACAGGCCCAAAAACTGCGGCTGGCGTACACAAGGAGCTCCCATTACGGTGGGTCTCTGCCGGATGTGAACCAGATCGGCTGTGGCCTGGCTGAGTTCCAGGTGAGTGGACAGCAGCCCCGGGGACCTTGGGCTCCCCGGCAGCTCCCCGGCTGACTCGCCTGTGGGTTTCAGCAGAGCCCCCTGCACTCACCTTTGGATTCCTCTCGGAGCACTCGGCACCATGGACTGGTGGAGCGGGTACAGCGAGACCCCCGAAGAATGGTGTCCCCACTCCGCCGCTACCCCCGCCACATATCCTTCCTGAGGCTTTGGGGAGTCTGGTGGGTGGCAGGTTGGGATCCCTCAGAAACTCATGGTGGGAGGGGACTTTCTGTGTCTTCTAGTCCTAGCGGCTTTCCTTTGCCCAGCCTCTCGGAAAAGGGACCATTTGGCTCCTGTGCCAGCCCTGGGTCCTGTGCCAGCCCGAGCGGCTGCTCTGAGACTGTGCCCTCCGTCTGTGGCCGGCTCTCACTGTCCTCACTCAACCTGCTCTTTGCCGCCGGAGGCCGGGCACCTTGCATCTCCTCCTCCTATTTCTGCCTTAGTGGTCCATCTCAGACCTCCCCAGACCCGTCTCCCCAAGCCCTGCCCACGTACACTCCTATATTTCTCCAGGTCTGCTGGGCCCAACTCCCTTCTCTTCCGTTCCCTGACCTGATTGTTGCTCCTTGGTTGAGGAGGAGAGATGCATTTGTTTCTTGTAACAGCCCATCTGCTGCCTCCGTTATTCTTTCATCTGCTCCCTCACCCATCCAAGCTCGCCTCACTTTTTCCTTAATGGGTGCCGTTCACATTGACAGCTCTCCCTACAGCCCTGCCTATTTATCGCCTCCCCCGGAGCCCACCTGGCGGAGGTCAGTGTCCAGGGCAGGCACGCTCCCCTGTGCGCTGTCTGACATGTCTTGGGTTGCGATTGGGCTTGTGGGGCTAGGCTTTCAACAGGACCTCCTCCCCTCTGGGTAGGGCTGGCAGGGGTGGGGGCAGGTGGGGTAGGTGGGTCAGAGTCCAGTCTTGGCTGTGTTGACACGGGTGCCAAGCCTCCCAGTGTAACCAGGGCAGGACCAATGGTAACTGGCTAGTTGGGGTGTGTATGTAACGGGGAGGGGACATTGGCCGCCTCCTGTCAGGAGTGGGTGCCCGATGCAGTGTTCTGGCACTCAGCTTTCTGACTCCTCCCTTGTCCATCTCAGCCTGAATAATCAGCTTCTCCTCTCAGATGGAAGTCGAGATTTTCCAGATCTCCTAGGTTGACTGGGGGAGGAGGCTCATGGGTCACAGATATTAGGAGAACCAGAGAGAAAGATGCATAGTCCTGGGGGTCCAGCCCCGTCCATCGCAGCTGCCCCACGTTTCCCAGCCCCCCTGCCTGCCTTGCTGTCCATTGCTGGCCTTGCTCCTCCTGACTTTGTTTTTCATCCCAGGACAATGCCCTGGAGCAATTTCCCTACAGAGAAGGGGCAGTTGTTCCGACTACCATCAGCACTTAACAGGTGATGGTCCCTGCTTTCTTTAGGCCACATCTTCTCTCCTCTGTAGTTTCAGGGCCCTGCTCCCTCACCTCCACCCTGTCCCAGCGCAACTGAGGAGGGCACGGGGACCGGGAAGACCGTCACTTGTGCCAGTTCATCTCTGTTGCCCCCACAGGACAAGCTCTGACTCTGCCCTCCACACAAGTGTGATGAACCCCAGCCCTCAGAACACATACCCAGGCCCTGTACCTCCTAGCACCCTACCCAGCCGCCGAGCCGGTAGGTGGCCATGTCCCGGGTGGGGGTAGCCGTGGAGCTGTGGCGTGAAGAGGGTAGGCAGGTGGGCACTGCCACCAACTCCACTGCATCCTTTGCAGGTTATCTGGATGGTGAAATGGACCCCAAAGGTACGTGCTCCTCACCACGTGTGGGTCCCTAATGCCAGACAACTTGCAGGCTGGGGCTGTTGGCAGTGTGCGGCAAAGGGAGCGGGCGCCCCCCCGCCTGCCTCCTGCACTGCCTCACTGGCTCCTCCTCCACCCCTCTTATCACCGTCCGTTCCTTTCCCTTCAAGTCCCTGCTATCGAGGAGCACTTGCTAGATGACAAGCATTTGCTGAAACCCTGGGATGCTCGGAAGGTAGGCACGGCCCCTATCGCTTTGCTTTCCACGGCCAGGTCTTCATTCTAATCACATCTGCCCTTCTCTCCTCAGCTGTCCTCATCCTCCTCCCGACCTCGGTCCTGTGAAGTCCCTGGAATTAAGTACGTACCTCCATGGGGGTGGCCGAGGGGGCGGGGCGGGGAAGCGTGGAAGCTGACCTCACTTTTCCAGGACCCCTGCCCCCCACCCCTGATTGCGGCTTTCTTGTCTTCTCCTTCCCCAGCATTTTTCCATCTCCTGACCAGCCTGCCAACGTGCCTGTCCTCCCACCTGCCATGAACACGGGAGGCTCCCTACCTGACCTCACCAACCTTCACTTTCCCCCGCCTCTGCCCACCCCGCTGGACCCAGAGGAGACAGCCTACCCCAGCCTGAGTGGGGGCAACAGTACCTCCAATTTGACCCATACTATGACCCACCTGGGCATCAGCGGGGGCCTGGGCCTGGGCCCAGGCTATGATGTGCCAGGTGAGTGGCTGTGTGTCTGTGGGTGCTACCTGGCTGGCTGGAGGGACCAAGGGTTGGGAGGTTTAGCACCTGGCATCATCCAGTGACAGCCCTCACCAGCCCTCCCCTGTCCACCCCAGGATTTGCTCGCTGTACTTTTCTGCCTGTGAGAACTGGTAGGTGTTGCTTTTCCTAGAAAGTGGAGAGTCGCCCCTAAGTGGGCAGGGCCCAGCTCACTGCCAGGGTCAGCGTAGGGAGGACATTGTGTTCCCACTTCCATAGTCTGGTCACTGCTACCATTCTGGGCAGAGGGCCCCATTCCCATTGGTAATGTCGCGTCTCCGGTTTTTGTCTGTGCCTGCAGGACTCCACTCACCTCTCAGCCACCCGTCCCTGCAGTCCTCCCTAAGCAACCCCAACCTCCAGGCCTCCCTGAGCAGCCCTCAGCCCCCGCTGCAGGGCTCCCACAGCCACCCCTCACTGCCCGCCTCCTCCTTGGCCCGCCACGCACTGCCCAGCACCTCCCTGGGTCACCCCTCACTCAGCGCCCCCGCCCTGTCCTCCTCCTCCTCCTCTACTTCATCTCCTGTGCTGGGCGCCCCCCCTTACCCAGCTTCAACCCCTGGGGCCTCCCCCCGCCACCGCCGTGTGCCCCTCAGCCCCTTGAGTTTGCCCGCGGGCCCAGTCGACGCCAGGAGGCCCCAACAGCAGCTGCCCAAACAGTTTTCGCCAACAATGTCACCCACCTTGTCTTCCATCACTCAGGTATGCGTGGCTGCCCTCCCTACCTGTCTCCCCTCCCCTCCTCTTCTGCTGAGTACCCTCCCGCTCACTCGCCTTTCTTCAGATACCTCTTCTCCACTCCTCCTCTTGTCATTTCCCTTTCATGCCCATCCTCTCCCTGCCCTACCTGTCAGCCATCCTGTCCCTCGGCTTCAGGGCGCAGACCTTAGGGCTCAGCTTTCTGGCTCCATCTCCTACTGGCAGTCTCCTGGGACAGTGGTGTAAGCTCTGAGAGCCTCTGCACCCTCCTCTGTGTAACAAGGATGGGATCGCAGGGATGAAAGGCATCTCCTAGGTCAGGTGCTCCGCACCGTGCCCAGCCAGGCCCAGACCTGGCCTGCGTAGCTTGTTCCTGTCCTTCGTCTCATGCCCACTCCTGTCTCCTAGACCTGGAGGCGCTCAGACCCTGTAGCCTAGGCCTCTCACTTGTGCACGAGGAGACGGCCACCCAGAGGGAAACTGAATCCCAAGTTCACAGAGCATGTTAGGCAGATTTGAGACCAGAGCGAAGAACTCTCAGGGCTTTTCCTCAATGGGCCCTTCCCTGCCCCTCATTCTGTACCCCCGCTCCTCCCCTACTTGCTCCTCCTCCGTTGCCCTTCCCTGGAATGTGTGTTCTGTGTTCCATCTGCTGCAGCTCCCTCTTCTGTAGGAAAGCCTAAGGCAGGCCAGCCGCCTGGATGCTGGGGTGGGCCTGATGACCTCGCTTGCCTCCTCTCCCTCCTGTCCCCACTGCCTCCAGCCTTCTCAGGGTTTTAGAATAGCGGTTCTCAAGTGCCCAAGCACCTGGGAGGCACCGCACACGTACCTGATGACTAGTAATCGCTAAAGCACTAAGGTGTAACAGTTTGTGTTGGGGCTGGATTCAGAATTACTTCTGTATTAGCCTCAGTCGCGTTCATTTTAAGCCGTGTTGAATCGTCTGCAGTTCCCAGGATGCCCGTGGGAACACGGGCAGGTTTGTGTTGAGGATATTTGTAATTTCTGAAGGTGGGAAGCCGGACCAAGAGTTCCTCTTGGGGGCACACTCAAAGGTAAGCTTCCCCCCTTTTCCCCTTGCTTCTCTTTAGGGCGTCCCCCTGGACACCAGTAAGCTGCCCACTGACCAGCGGCTGCCTCCATACCCATACAGCCCCCCAAGTCTGGTTCTGCCCACCCAGCCACCCACCCCAAAGCCTCTGCAGCAGCCAGGGCTGCCCACTCAGGCCTGCTCGATGCAGCCCTCAGGAGGGCAGCCCCCAGGCAGGCCACCCCACTACGGGACACTGTATGCCCCCAGCTCCGGTGGGCATGGGCAGCAATCTTACCACCGGCCAATGAATGACTTCAGCCTGGGAAACGTGAGTACGCAGGCCCCTAGCTGCGAAGCAGGGGAGGGGTGGGGATAGCTGAGTTGGGACATCCAGGTCGGGGGACCCTCCCCTCAGGGACACAGCCCTGCCGACTTGGGGCCCCTCTTCTGCATGGAGCCCTCCTCCTGTCCCTCTGCCCCAGCGCTCTCTGCACAGCTTGCTGCCCGGTGACTCCTGCTTTGTCTTGTTGTCCACCTCGCACACACACACACACACACACGCTGTCCTAGCAGGCACGGTGCTCACACCCGCTTGGGGGCCCATGCTCACCTCTGTACTCTGCCGCTTGCGTCTCCCTCTGCCCTTGTTCCTGGGGCTGGGGGTGAAGATTGTCAGGCAGGGGTGCTGTTAGCAGGGCGAGGCAGGGGCAGGCGGGCAGCCCTGTTGGGAGGCCACCTTCTCAAGGTCTGTCTATGTGTCCATAGCTGGAGCAGTTCAACATGGGGAGCCCCGCAGCCAGCCTGGCGCTGGATCCCTCTGGCTTTCCCGAAGGGTCTGGATTTCTAGGGGGTGAGGGGCCGGTGAGTGGTCTCCAGGACCCTCATGCCCTCAACCACCAGAACTTGACCCACTGTTCCCGCCATGGCTCAGGGCCTAACATCATCCTCACAGGTGAGAGGGGTGGGTGTGATGCATGTGCTGGCGCGGCAGGAGATGGAGGGGTCCTGGCAGGTGTCCAGGGCCTGTGGGCGTCACCTGTCCCTCCTGCCCACACAGGAGACTCCTCCCCGGGCTTCTCCAAGGAGATTGCGGCTGCTCTGGCCGGCGTGCCTGGCTTTGAGGTGTCTGCGGGCGGGCTGGAGCTGGGGCTGGGACTGGAGGAGGAGCTGCGCATGGAGCCGCTGGGCCTGGAAGGGCTCAACATGCTGAGCGACCCCTGTGCCCTGCTGCCTGACCCTGCCGTGGAGGACTCCTTCCGCAGTGACCGGCTGCAGTGAGGGCCCGGGTCCCCGTCACCGTCCCCCCCTCCCCCCGGCCAGTAGAGACTCCACTCTCTGCCCCCAGATTCTCTCTCACGTTGTGGGGTGGTAAGAACAAGAAAGCGAGGGGTTTTTCCAGGTGGGCCCTGAATTCTGCACAGGGCTGGGCCTGCTCCGGGAGCTCAAGGGAGGGTCTAAAGCACTTGTAACTTTGAACGGTCTGTCTGGAGGTCAGAGCCTGTTGGAGAAAGCGGGGGGAGGGGGAGTAGAGGGGAGCCCCGGAGGCAGGGCTAGTCCAGATGCCTGGGGGTGGGCAGTGCCAGCCCCTCCTCACCACTCCTCCCCTTGCAGTGGAGGAGAGAGCCAGAGTGGATATTATTTTTTATTAAATATATTATATGTTAATAAAAAAATTGTATCAAACCCTTGTGTGACTGGCTACTGTTTGGGATGAGGCCCGGGACCTAGGGGGTTCTTGGGGTACAGGCCCTCTCATTAGCTGTGCTTTTTGCATCCTGGCACCACTGTGGTTTGTGGGCCCCCTCTCCCCCCCGCGGCTCAGAATGTGTGCCAGCATTGGGCAGGGGGGTCCAGGCTGGTTGTAGGCCCCCATGGCAGCACAGGTGCCCTCCGCTCTGCCCAGGGCCCCGCGCAGCATCGGCTGGGGGGCCTGTGAGTTACTGCTCTCCCTCAGCCCTGAGACCCCGCAGGGGTGGGTAGGGGCGAGGAGCGGGCTGAGGGTCTGATATATGTGGTAGAACCCCAAGAGCTTTTCCCTGGGGTAGCTGGCCTCAGGGTCAGGACCCCCACGGAGAGGATTTAACTTGCTGACACCATGTAGGCCCTCTTAGGGCCCTTTAAGCCTAGAGGACCTAGACGTGAGGTGGCACCTGGCCAGCCTCTGAGGCCTCCTGGAAGCCCCTGGGCCTCATTCCTGCCCCGTCCCTGGGCCTGAGTTCAGCCACTGAACTCATTCATTAGGCAGGTGCTTGAGTGCTGACTGTTTTCTGAAGAGGTTTCTCTGGCTTGGGTCGCTGGCCGGCTGACCATCCGGGCCTCTGCCCTCGCCTTCCACTCCAGCACAGAGGGTCGTGCCCCTCCTCAGCTCCCCCCAGCTCTGCTACTTTTCCACACCCTACAGTCCTGGCCTCCTCTTCCTCTTTCCAAAGCTCTTGTCACTCTCAGAAAAGAGAACTGAGAGCTGCTGGCGGAGCCCAAAGGGAATGCAGTGTACCCTAAACCTGGAAGTAGGGGGGAGCCACCTGGGTCTCCGCAGCCTCAGGTCCTCCACCGAGGCCTGCAAGCCACAGCTACCCGGCACCCAGAGCAGGACGGGAGCGCGCCTCGGACTTCAGGGGCCTCCCCGGGTCCGGGTCCTGCGGCATCGCTGAGCGGTGAGGAGCCGCGGGGGTGCAAAGGGCCCTCCCAGCCGCCAGGGGTCGCGCTGCAGGCGGCCGGGCGCTGGGCAGGCGCCGCCAGGGTCACGGCGGCCGGGGAGGGGGAGGGGGTGGGGGGACAGCAGCGGCCTCAGCGGCCCCAGGGGGGTGGGGGGAGCGGAGGAAGCGGGGCGCGCAGCGGAGCACCCTGCCCCCGCGCGGTGGGGAGCGCGCGGCGCGGCAGCACGGCCCCCGCGCGGCGCAGCGCGGCGGGGACGCTGGGATCGCCCGGATCACCGTCCACGGCTTCCCGCGCCCCGGCGCTCTCGGCCTCCTCGTCTTCCTTCCCTGCACGTCCGGGCGGGAGCGGCGCCCAAGTCGGGCGCGCCATGTCCGGGGCCGGGTAGCCCGCCCGCCCGCCCTCCGAGCCGCCCGCAGCGGGCTGGCCGGCCAGGGAGTCGCAGGGCAGGCAGGTAGGACGGGCGGGGCGGCGGGCGGGGGCTGGGGGAGGTCCCCCAGCTGTTCTCCAGCGCAGCACATCTGGTTCCGGTTCCTCTCTCGCGGGGAAGTGAAAGTGGAGGGGAGTTCGCTGGCAGCGCCCGGCGCCCTGCACCCCTTTGCTCCCGCGGGTCGGGAGCCCCAGCACCCGCTCCTCCAGCTCGGGTCACGCGACGGCCCGCGCTGCTGCCGTCACGTCCCCGGCGGCCGGCGCGCCTGTTCCCTGCGCTCCTGACCCTCCCTCAGCAGCCTCCCGCTCGGCGTGCCCTCTGCCCCAGCTCCAACTTCCCTGGTGGGCTGGTGGGCATGGGGACCCCGAGTGGCGCCTGTGCCCCTTGCTTTCCCCCAGGAGCAAGGGCTGCCTTGTGCAGGGCTCTTCCTGGCTGGGCGAGGGAGGCTCAGGTGCGCAGGTCCTGCGCGTGGGGCCCACCCAAGGGCTCCTGCCTCCGGCCTGGAGCATAGGGCGCCCATTCCCCTGCAATGGATGAGGGACGGGGCTGTGCCCCAGGAGCTAAATCAGGAGGCTGACGCTGACTCCTGCCTGGCTTCACCTTGCAGACGTGGAGGCTAAATTTAGCCGGAGTCGGGGTGTGTGTGTTCAGAGGCCAGGTTGGTGGGAGAGCCAGCCTGTCCCTGCGATTTCTTTGCACCCCCTTCTCTGGGGAAAGGTGGGAGGCTCATAGAACTGTACACCTGGAGCCATTCGCAGCCTCCTCTTTTGCTTCGCTGGGGGCCTTTTAGTATGAAGTCGCACTGGCTATGATGCTGTGTTGGCATCTTCAACAGTACCCTCCCCACGGACACCACCACCACACACACACACACACCCATAGTCTGACTTCCGCTGCGCTGCAGCTTCCCCTCCACTGTTCCAGGAAGTCACCTCCCTTCCCCTCTGAAGCACCCCCACGCCTCGCGGTCCTCCACTGCAAGCCACCCACCACGCTATTCCCCAGCTTCGGCACCCTGGGGCTCCCCAGCACCCTCGGGCTCCTACTCTCTTGGGTTGAGCCATGGAGGCAGGTCAGTTACCAAAGGCCGGTTGTGGGCCTGCTTCTGTCTCTGGGCTCATGGAGGAGGGCCTAGGGATGGCCGGGGTTGTCCCCCACAGTTGGCTTTGTCCTCCCTGGGGATACCCATGGATGCTGGAGGTGGGCAGGCACCAGGATTTCTGTCGGGTTAGAGGAATTCGGTGAGGCCAAAGGACACTTGAGCCGGGTGAAAAAGACACTAGTGCTTGGGTTTTGTGAGCTTTCCTGGAAACTGGTGGGGTCCTCATAGAAACCTAGGAGTGGGGCTCTTTGAGAATGCTCACTAGCTCCTGCAGTTCTTAGGATGTCCTAAACGAGAGTTAGGAAGGTCCGGAACCCTTAACAAGACTGTAAGGATGGTGTTGTGTCATGACCTGAATGCGTGATGTCTGTGCAGGCCACCACAGAAGAGGCTGACCTGTTATAACTGTGTGTAGGGAGTGAGGAGGGCTGGGGGTCTTTAGAAGGGGTTCGGGAAGACCGGGACGTCAGAGCACAGGTACCACTGAGCGAGGGTCCTGGTCTCTTTAAGGAGCTGTGGTGGGCGGTGGGGGACCGGTGATGTCACAGGCGGGAATGTTCAGGATTGGCTGGCCACTGGTCCTGCCTTTCCTTGAAAGGACTGGGAAGAGGGCACCCCGGATGCCATGGCAACATGACCGTGGCCGCCTGCCTCCTGGCTTCATCTCTCCCCCACTTGACCCTTTCAGATGCAGTGAGTGAGGGGGGGGCCATGGCGGAGGAGCGGCCCCCCCGGCTGGTGGATTACTTCGTGATAGCAGGGCTGGCCGGGGACGGAGCCCCCATCCCTGAGGAAACGTGGGTCCCTGAGCCCAGCGGGCCCTTGCGCCCGCCCCGGCCCGCGGAGCCCATCACAGATGTGGCCGTCATCGTCAGGGCCCTGGGCGAGGAGGTGCCCCAAGGCTACACGTGCATCCAGGCTTCTGCGGAGGGCCACCCCTTGGAGCTCAGTGCTGGGCTCCTGGGTGGAACTCAACCTGTCATCTGCTACCGCAGGGGCCGGGACAAGCCGCCCCTCGTGGAGCTCGGGTGTGTGCCCCTCCCGGTGCCGGCCCCAGGGGAGGCTGGGAGGGACTGTGGGTGAGGCAGGGAGATGTAGGAGTATGGACGAGGGATGGGCAGTGGGGACGGGGAGACAGTGGGCTAGCCGGAGGCCGGGGAGAAGGGCCGGATGTTGTCCGTGCCTAGTCCACACCGATGTGCGTTCGTGTGCTTGTTGCTACTTGGTAGCTGTGTGATCTTGGGCAGGTTCTGAGCCCCTCTGGGCTGTGTTCTGGTCTGTAAAGTGGGGGAAATGATACCTCCTGTGGGAGGGTTGAGAGGATTAAATAAAGGGACTCGGCGCGGAGTCCGCACGTGGCTTTTTGCTGAGCGTTTTACTGAGCAGTAGAGCCGGGGGCAGGAGGGGGCGCAGGAGTCTGGAGGGCAGATTTCAGCTAGAAGTGGACCCTGGGGTCAGGGTTGGATGAGGCTGAGCATTCGAGGCAGCGGGTTGGGACTGGGCAGGCGGGTCTAGCCGGCCTGGGGTCTTTCCTCCTCTCCCCCCAACCTGACTTCTCTCTGTGCTCTCTGTGCCAAGGGTGTTGTATGAGGGGAAGGAACGACCCAAACCTGGCTTCCAAGTGCTAGACACAACACCCTACAGCCACTCGGCCAACCTGGCCCCTCCGGGCCCCGGGCACCCCCGCACCTACCTCACCTACCGGCGGGCGGCGGAGGGGGCGGGGCTGCATGCCTTGGGCATCACTGACCTCTGCCTGGTGCTGCCCAGCAAGGGCGAGGGCACCCCTCACACTTACTGCCGACTGCCCCGCAACCTCAACCCTGGCATGGTGAGTAGGGCTGGGGCTCTGCACCCCATCACGGCGTGAGGGTGTGGACACTGGGCCCCAGGCCTGTAGTGGTGGGGGGGGTGGGCCCAGAGGGGTGACTGTGGTCTGGGAGGGGACCGGATTTAGGGGAGTTCTAAAGACGAGAGGGCACGTAGGGGAGTGGTGGGGGGAAAGGACCCTGGAAACCTGCGTTAGCCATGTATCTGCTTGTCTCTTGCCATTTCTGGGGCAGTGGGGCCCGGCAGTGTACCTGTGCTACAAGGTGGGCCTGGCCAAGGCCAACACGCTGGTGTACGAGGCAGGTGAGTCGCCCCTTCGGCCCTTGTGCCCCTCAGCCCTCCCTGCCCCTCTGCTCTGGTGCCTCTGGGCTGGCACCTCTGTGTCCCCAGAAGTCACTTCCCTTTCGCCACTTGGCCCTTGGCGGGATGGCCGGGTTCCCTCCCCTGGAGTCTGATGGGCCGTCCTCCTTTGGCCCCTGGGGCGCAGGGCTGCTGGGCCGCTACCCAGAGGAGGACAACGAGGCGTTTCCGCTGCCCGAGTCCGTGCCCGTCTTCTGCCTGCCCATGGGGGCCACTATCGAGTGCTGGCCTGCCCAGACCAAGTACCCCGTGCCCGTCTTCTCCACCTTTGTGCTCACGGGTGCAGCTGGTGACAAGGTGGGTGTGTGTGGGGGGCGGGCTCCGCGCTGCGCAGGACCCGCCTGACTCTGCCCCTTCCCCGCCAGGTGTACGGGGCCGCCCTGCAGTTCTACGAGGCGTTCCCCAGGGCCAGGCTGTCGGAGCGGCAGGCGCGGGCCCTGGGCCTGCTGAGCGCTGTGGAGCGGGGCCGGGCGCTGGGGGGCCGAGCCGTGCGCAGCCGGCGCGCCATCGCCGTGCTGTCCCGCTGGCCGGCCTTCCCCGCCTTCCGCGCCTTCCTCACCTTCCTCTACCGCTACTCGGTCTCGGGCCCCCACCGCCTGCCCTTGGAAGCGTGAGCGAGCTCGGCGCCCGGACACGACACGGGGGCGGGGCCCGAGGCGGGGGCGGGGCCCGGAGCACGGGGGCGGGGCCCGAGGCGGGGGCGGGGCCCGGAGCCCGGGGGCGGGGCCCGGAGCCCGGGGGCGGGGCCCGAGGCAGGGGGCGGGGCCAGGAATCCGGAGGCCGGGAGAGATGGGAGCCGACCCCGTGGAGCCTGGAGTCGGGTGGGCGTTGGGTCGTTGTCCACTTGCCAGCTGAGCCCTGGCAAGGGGCTCTGCGCTCCCAGAGGGGATCCCCTTGCTGATCCTCCCAAATTCTATGTGTGACGTTTGGCGCTGACGGCTGACGTAGGTCGCCAGGCAGAGGTCAGGGAGGAATGAGGTTTTTGCGGTGGACAGGCCCGCGAGGTGAGCAACTGTGGGGCGGCCTGGGAAGTCTGCCTCTGACCGGTCTCCCTCTCTCCCCCAGGCACATCTCCCATTTCATTCACAACGTCCCCTTCCCTTCCCCCCAGAGACCCCGAATCCTGGTGCAGGTGAGGGCTGAGGCCACACGGGGGCTTGGGGTTGGGGGGAGGAGGGCAGTGGGCAGGGGCTCCCCTCTGTCATCCTGACCCGGGCTCCTCTGCCTCTCAGATGTCTCCCTATGACAACCTGTTCCTCTGCCAGCCGGTGTCCTCACCCCTGCCCCTTAGGTATGTGCCCAAGTCGGGGGAGCTGGGATGACCAAAGACTTGGTAGGTGCCCGGCAGGTGGGCGCAGCTGTGGAGGTCTGTGCCCAGTGCCGAGGGAAGGGTGTCCTGGTGACCCGCCCTGGCTTTGCCCACAGCGGTGCCAGCTTCCTGCAGCTGCTGCAGAGCCTGGGCCCCGATTTGGCCATCACACTGCTGCTGGCTGTGCTCACAGAACACAAACTGCTGGTCCACTCGCTGCGGCCCGACCTGCTCACCAGCGTCTGCGAGGCGCTTGTCTCTGTGAGTGCCCCCCAACCCGGAACCTTCTTTCGTGTGCCCCCACCCGGGGGAGGGTTCCTCAGCCTTCTCCTGGGACACAGGCTACTGGGACAAGGAGCCCCCCAGCCCCCCCTCACGGCCCCCCCACCCCATCCTCAGATGATCTTCCCGCTGCACTGGCAGTGCCCTTACATTCCGCTGTGCCCGCTGGTGCTGGCCGACGTGCTCAGCGCCCCCGTACCCTTCATTGTGGGCATCCACTCCAGCTACTTTGACCTGCACGACCCGCCTGCCGATGTCATCTGTGTTGATCTGGATACCAACACGCTCTTCCAGTAAGGGGGTCCCTCTCGTCCAAGGGGGGCTGCCGGGAGGAGGCGTGAGGGCGGTGCGTATGGGGGAGCTAGGTGCCCGAAAGGAGCCTCGGGCCAAAGGTGGGGGAGGCTGGTGGGGAGCCCCGTGGCCCCTTCTTCCTCTGCTTCTCTCGCAGGATGGAGGAAAAGAAGCCCCTCTCCCCACGCAGCCTGCCCCGCAAACCCTACAAGGTCCTGCTGGCTACGCTGACAAACCTGTACCAGCAGCTGGATCAGAGTGAGAAGCCTGGGGGGAGGGGGGGCTGGGAACTGTCATTGACCTTAAATCTCCAGTGTGTGTGCAGAGAGAGCCAGACCTGACCTGGGGCGGTTCCAGGAGTTGGGGTTTCGTTTGGCGGAAATGAGGGGAATTCAGATGCCAGGGCAAGCAGGAGGCAGCAGCGTAGGATGTTACTAGTCCCGAAGGTGGGGAAGGCCCAGGAGCCTGCCAGCTCAGTGTGGCTTCAGGCAGTATGGGTGCAAGGTCCGCTAGCCGCTGGGGGTGTCAGGCAGCCCTGAGACTTGTGTGCCGAGCAGGCGGGGTTGGGCAAGCCCTTGCGGGGCCGGCCCTGAGTCTCAGGCCGCCCTGGTCCCCAGCGTACACGGGGCCTGAGGAGGAGGCGTCCCTGGAGTTCCTGCTGACAGACTACGAGGCCGTGTGCGGCCGCCGGGCCCGGCTGGAGCGAGAAGTCCAGGGCGCCTTCCTCCGCTTCATGGCCTGCCTGCTCAAGGGCTACCGGGAGTTCCTGCGCCCGCTCACCAAGGCCCCGTCTGAGGGGGCTCGCGACGTCGACAACCTCTTCTTCCTGCAGGGTGCGCGGGGCCTGTCTCTGCTTCCGGGGAGGCGTCACGGGAGGCTGGGGTCCACTCCGTTGCTTGTCCCTTCACTCAGCCAATGTTTTAATGGGCATCAGCTTTGAGCCGTCTAGTCGACCCTGCTGGGCTGGGCACAAAGATGACCAGCGCTGGCCCTGCCCTCTGGGAGCCCTGGCTTGGGTCGGGCACAGGGATGCCTGTGGCAGTGCTCTCTTCGGAGACAGTGGCCTTGGAGAAGCCCTGGTCTGAAGGAGCAGCTGCAGACACCCCAGAGGTTCCTGGGACCACGGTGCCAGGGAGCTGAGCCATTGGGGTGGCATGGGGGGTGGCCGTACTGGAGATGCCGGAGGAAGGACGGCGTAGGCAGCCTGGGACACCCCGTGGGCGGGGAGTCAGGAAGGGGTTCCGGAAAGGGAGTGGCGGTGGTAGGGGAGCCCGGCAGCCTTCCCCTTGTCATTGTCACCCCTCAGGCTTTCTCAAGTCCCGGGAGCGCTCCAGCTACAAGCTGTACTCGCAGCTGCTGCGCACGCAGATGTTTTCGCAGTTCATCGAGGAGTGCTCCTTCGGCTCCGCCCGGCACGCCGCCCTCGAGTTCTTCGACTCCTGCGTGGACAAGGTTTTGGGCCATTGTCCCTCCGCTCTGGGCCCCCTGCTCTCCTCCCGCCGTCTCTCTTACCCTGGGGCCACCATAAACACAGCTGTCTGCTGTAGTGGTGACGGGGATGGTGCCCCCCGTCCTGCCACACCTGGTGGGCTTCCCACGGGTCCCGGCTTCCCCTTCTTGACTCCATCCTGTGCTGTGTGTCCCGGGCCTGTGTCCCGCTCTAGGTCCACCCCGAGCAGGACAAGCCAGAGCCGACGGCCTTTGTGGAGCTGGAGGAGCTGTCGGGGAGTGAGCTCACTGTCTTCATCACGCCTCCCGAGGAGCCCCCGGCGCCGGAGGGCGGCGAACCCACTCCCCAGTACTGGTGAGGACCTCCGGTGCCCTCCCGTGCCCTCCCGTGCCCCAAGGCCACGCGGGCGGCTGCTCCCTGACGTGGGCTCTCTGCCCCTCCAGCTATGATGGGTTCCCCGAGCTCCGCGCTGAGCTGTTTGAGTCTCCCCAAGAGCAAGCCGGGGCCCTTCCTGTGCCTGGCCCGACCCGGAGTGCCCCCAGCAGCCCCGCTCCTCGTCGGACCAAGCAGGTAACCAGCAGGTGGGCCCCCAACAGGAAGTCTGTCACGTAGCAGGACCTGCTGGGATACCTGGCACGGGAAGCGTCAGCTCTGGTTTCCACGGCCCTTGTCCCGGTCCTCATCCCCTGAGCACTCCAGGAGTCCAGGGCTGCGTTGCCTCCTCCAGGGCGCCTGCCCAGGGCTCCTGTGTGGGCACATCCTTCCCACGGGGAGGGGGCTGCTTCTCCCCCGCCCTCTTAAGAACCGCCCCGCCTTCGTATTGTCCTCACCCAGGCGTGTCCCCTGCCCCACCTAGGAGATGAAGGTTGCGCAGCAGATGGCTCAGAAGGCGGCGGAGGTGCCCGACATGTGGGCACGCTGCCTGCTGGGGCACTGCTACGGGCTGTGGTTCCTGTGTCTGCCCGCCTACGTGCGGTCCGCGCCCTCGCGGGTGCAGGCGCTGCACACGGCCTACCACGTGCTGCGCCGAATGGAGAGCAACAAGGTGGTGCGGCCGGACGAGGTGGGCGCCCTGCCCACGCCTGGGTGGCACGTGCAGCCCTGGGGGCTGCGAGCGGGAGCCTTGCTGGGGGCCGGGCAGGCGGGTGGGGCGCACGGGTACAAGCACCCCCCAGCGTTGGCAGGCGCTCGGGGGTACCCACCGAATGACTGAGCATGGTCGGGCAGGGGGCGGCCACGGGGACTGGAGGGGGCGGGGGCAGCAGCCACGGTGGGTGGCTCGCGGGCAGCCCTGGGAGTTGCCCGGGGCCAGCGAAGCCTGTGAGAGCCGGAGGCGCTGCAGGGGGTGCCCACCGAGCCGGCCGTGCCCTCAGCCCTTGCCTCTCGCGCCCAGGTGTGCTACCGGGTACTCATGCAGCTCTGCTCACATTATGGGCAGCCTGTGCTGTCCGTGCGGGTCATGCTGGACATGCGGCAGGCGGGCATCGTGCCCAACACCATCACCTACGGCTACTACAATAAGGTACCCGAGCGGGGCGGGGCGGGGGCCGCTCGCGGGGGCGGCCCAGCCGGGTCCTGGGCGCTCTGACAGCCACGCGCCCTGTGCTGACGTGGCGCCCGCAGCGGGTTTTCTCATGCGCTCTGGTTCCCCCAGCAGCCCTCACAGGGAAGGTGGGCAAGTACTGCCACCCCCCAGTAGCAGCCAGCGTGCCGGGGTACATCTTACGTCCTTCTGCCCTCACCACGGGCCCTGCAGGTGGACGGATTACTGTCCCCACCTTACAGATGACACTGCAGAGTTAGTGGCTTGTGCTGGGTCCCAGAGTGTTCCGTGAGGAAGCGATGCGCACAGGCCTACCGATGTCTGCTGAATGTAGGCCCTTACCCATGACCCCACACCCCCTCTGCTTTTTTTAGATAAGCAGACGAATGACCAAAAAAGCGAAATGATTTCTTCCAAGCCGTGTCGTTTATCAGTAGCACAGTCTGGATACAAATGATCTCCCTGCTCAGGCTCCCTCCAGACCCCCTCAGAGGAGGCCGCTGCGGCCCCCGCCTCTTCTGAGGGGGCCGCTGGCAGGCCAGGCCTGGGCAGGAGGCCTGGAGGGGAAGGTGGCCCCTGGAGCTCCAGGACGGGCAGGGGGTGTCAGGCTGCGGTCGGGGTGTGGAAGTAGGCCATCTTGATGGGCACTGTGTTTGGCAGGCTGTGCTGGAGAGCAAGTGGCCGTCTGGCACACCAGGTGGGCGCCTGCGCTGGGCCAAGCTCCGGAACGTGGTCCTGGGGGCCGCCCAGTTCCGCCAGCCCTTGAGGGAGCGGGGGCGGCAGCATGTGGCAGCGGCACCACCGGAGGCAGGCAGCTCTCGGACAGGTGGGCCCGGATCCCAAGCAGTGACACCGGCTTGGGGCTCTGGCAGGGAGGGGCACGTGGAGCTGGGACTGCTTGGGCTTGGGCACCGGCTGTCCTGGGGGTGGATAAAGTACACTGGGCTGGTAACGGGAGAGGCGACATCCTGCCTGGCAGGAACCTGACAAGCCCAGGTCCCTGCAAGGAGCTCTGTTTGGGGAGCGGGGGCCGGGTTTCCAGCTGGCTGCCTTTCAGCCCCTCCCTGGCTTTTGCAGAGCCCCAGCTGGAGCGCCTCTCCCCGACCCGCCCCCTGCAGCGCCAGACCACTTGGGCGGGCCCAAGCCTGCGGGACCCAGCCTCACCCAGGGGGCGCCTGGTGAAGAGCGGCAGCGTGGGCAGTGCCCGAGGGGCACAGCCCACAGTGGAGGCTGGCGTGGCCCACAGTGAGTGCCCTGGTCCGACCCATGCCCCAGTCAGCTTTCCTAACCCCTCGCCTGTGAGGGTCAGGCCAGAGCCGGGACGGAGGGGTGGCCCTGTGTGGCCGGGGCTGCAGCCTCTGAGGGACTCTTGCCCAGATGCCATCACGGTGGGGGCTGGTGGTGGTGCCCGAGGTCCTGCAACCAGGAACTGCGTCACTCGGTTTCTGGGGGAGGGGCTGGGCTCCGTCTTCCCTGAGTCTCTTCTGCCCTGCAGTGATAGAGGCCTTGGGGGTCCTGGAGCCCCGGGGGTCACCGGTGCCCTGGCACGACGGAAGCCTCTCAGACCTGAGCCTGACAGGGGAGGAGCCGGCGCCTGGAGGCAGCCCCGGGGACTCGGGCTCAGCCCTGAGCACCCCGTCCGCAGAAGCCCTGGAAGGGCTCAGTGGGCGGGTCCCCAAGGCTGGCGGGCAGCAGGATGAGGCCGGCACCCCCCGGCGAGGACTGGGTGCCCGCCTCCAGCAGCTGCTCACGCCTTCCCGCCGCCCCTCTGCCTCTCGAATTCCCCAACCTGAACTGCCCTCCGACCTGCCTCCGCCCGCCCGCCGCAGCCCCATGGACAGCCTTCTGCGCCCCCGGGAACGCCCTGGCTCCACGGCTTCCGAGGTACCCAGCAGCGCGGGGAGGCTCCAGACCTCAGGACCAGCAGGCCCGAGCGGGGTCCAGGGGGGGCCGAATGGGGAGAGCGCCGGAGGGCCCCGAGGGGTGGCGGGAGCCAGCACCCTGGTGAAGAGGGCTGTGCTCTCGTGTAACGGCAGAGCTCGGCCTCCCTGGGCAGCGAGTGGGACCTCTCAGAATCTTCAGTCAGCAGCCTGAGCCTTCGCCGTTCCTCAGAGCGCCTCAGTGACACCCCCGGAGCCTCCCAGCCTTCCCTGGAAGTGAGGATGCCCTCTGCTACACAGATGTGCCTGCACACACACACACACCACACGCACGCACACCACATCACACCCATCCACTCTGTCAAAGGCGGGGCTGGGATGTGGAGGTGGGCGGGGCTGGGATGTGGAGGTGGGCGTGGCTCGGGGGTGGAGGTGGTAGTGGGCGGGGCTGGGATGAGAAGGCGGTGGGCGTGGCTCGGGCTGGGATGTGGAGGTGGGCGGGGCTGGGATGTGGAGGCGGGCGGGGCTCGGGGTGGAGGTGGTAGTGGGCGGGGTCGGGGAAGGAGCCCCAGCGGGCTTGGCTTCCTGGGGTCTTCCTGTCCGCAGATTCTGCTGTCTAGCTGCTCCCTGTGCCGGGTCTGTGACTCGCTGGTGTATGACGAGGACATCATGGCTGGCTGGGCACCTGATGACTCCAACCTCAACACCACCTGCCCCTTCTGCAACCGCCACTTTGTGCCCCTGCTCAGTGTCCAGACCTTTGATTCCCGACCCAGGTGCCCAAAGCAGGGCACGTGCTGCGGGTGGGCCGGGGGTGGGGGCCCAAGGGCTGACCCCTCCTGCTGTCCCCCCGCAGCGCCCCCAGCCCCCAGCCTGCCCCTGCTGGTGTCAGTGGCAGCAAAGATGCTCCTGTCCCTGGGGGCCCAGGCCCTGTGCTCAGTGACCGCAGGTTCTGCCTTGCCCTGGATGAGCCCCAGCTCTGCAACGGGCACTTGGGGGTAAGGGCTGGGCCGCAGGGGCGTGAGGGATGGGCGTGCGTGTGCGCATGCGCGCGCTGCCCTGTGGGGAGCGCCCGGGTGCCGGGGTGGGAGGGGCATCCGGGCACGATGTCGGACATGTGTGTGGCTTGGCGGGAATCATGGCTCATGCCCTCCACTGCCCTCCCCGTTTGTGCCCAACAGGGTGCCCCCCGGCAGGTGGAGGGGGGGGCTTGGGCATACCTGAGCCCTCTGGTGTTGCGTAAGGAGCTGGAGTCGCTGGTGGAGAACGAGGGCAGTGAGGTGCTGGCACTGCCCGAGCTGCCTGCGGCCCACCCCATCATCTTCTGGAACCTTCTGTGGTATTTCCAGCGGCTGCGCCTGCCCAGTATCCTGCCCTGCCTGGTGCTGGCCTCCTGCAACGGGCCCCCGGCCCCCCAGGCCAGTGCCCCCCTCCTCACCTCCCGGCTCTCTGTCTCACAGGCCCATGTCCTTGTCACTGCCACCGTTCACGGAGGGCAGGCTTTGGCGTCGGCTGTGCCCCGTCTGGCCCCTGGCCCTTTCACTCCACTGCCGAGCCTCGCTGTTGGTCATTTATAAAACAGCACCAGTGCTCCCCTCCCCGGGCCTTGTCAGCCGCCTCGTGTGGAGTGGAGCCTGGAACCTAGACACTGACGGAGTCCTTCGTCTCCTCCTCCCGCCGGTGTTTGCTGGCACCTGCTAGGTTCCAGGCACGGCTTTTAGGTCTGAGGAGGGTGGCAGATTACAGCACAAAACCCTTGCTCTCAAAGGGCATAGGTGCTCGGGGGGGATGAGGGTCCCTCTCCCTCCTCTCTTTGGCTGTGTCTTGCAATGGCCCTCTGTCTCTGGGGGCACCCCCTGTCCATGCCGTGTCCCCCGGGAGCTTCACTGTCTCCTCTGGCTCCCGCAGGCTCCGGCTCCTTGGCTAACGCCCGACCCAGCATCTGTGCACGTGCGGCTGCTGTGGGATGTCCTGACCCCTGACCCCAACAGCTGCCCACCTCTCTACGTGCTCTGGAGGGCCTACAGTGAGCCTGCGATTTGGCCGAGGCTGGGAACGGGTGGGCCCCGGGTCCACGGGGCTCAGTAATCCTGGCTACCTTCTCTTTCACCCAGGCCAGACCCCCCAGCGGGTGGCATGGCCGGGCCCAGTGCCCGAGTCCCTTAACCTGGAATTGCTGGAGTCGGTGCTACGCTATTATGGTCTCAATGAGGTGCACAAGGCAATAGGGCTCCTGCTGGACACGCTAAGGCCCCCTCCCACCAGCCTGCACCTACAGAGGTATGGGGCTCCCGGGTGGGAGGTCCTGTGCCCGGCTCTGCACCCCCATCTCTCACTCATGCCCTTCTGCCTCCACTCTAGGGGCATCTACCGTGAGATCTTCTTCCTGACAATGGCTGTTATCGGCAAGGATCACAAGGACATAGGTGAGGGGCAGGCAGTGGCTGAGGAGTTCAGGGATCTGGGGCCCGGTGTGCAGCAACGTGGGGTCCCTATATCCTGACCCCCCTCTCCCCTCCTCCCCAGCAACCTTCGACAAGAGGTACAAGTCTGCCTTCAACAAGCTGGCCGGCAGCATGGGCAAGGAGGAGCTGAGGCAGCGGCGGGCACAGATGCCCACCCCGAAGGCTATTGACTGCCGAAAATATTTTGGAGCACCTCTGGAACTCTAGAGACCCTTAAGCCTCCCCACCAGCCCGGGGTGGGAGGTGAGGGAGAAGGGAGGCGCGCCATGACCTGCTTCCCGGTTCCTTTCGTAGAGGAGTTAGGGACAGGCTGGCACGCGTGCCCAGCCATCAGTTCCGTGTGGGGGCAGCAGGAAGGAGGACCCACCACTACCGAACGTCTCAGTTCCCTATCTCCAGCCTGCCCAACGTTGGAGGAGGCCCCGGGGGCAATCGGCACAGCTCTGTTCCTCCCCATCCTTTGCCAGGAACTCCCCTCGAGGGTACCCACCGACCTGCACTGCCCTGGTCGTTTTATAAGTTTTTGTTTTAAAAAACAACGGGAAAGAGACAGAGCTCCTGAGCCTTGGCCCCGAATGGGAGGGAGGGATGGCCCCTCGTCCCTGGAATTGCCGAAGGAGTCCAAGGCTCTCTCCAGGCCTTCCAACCTTACTTAGTGTTTGTCTTTTACTTTAAGTTATTTATTCTGGAGCCACAGCCCCTTTGCTTATGGGGTTCTTCTGGATGGTGAGAAAGAAGGAAAATGGGGCACCTGGACGGTCAGGCGGGAGCTCCAGGAGTCAAACTCCCCTCAGGAAGAACTGGCGCCCCCTCTGGTCCTAACCCTTCCGTCCCCTCCACCTGGGGGCGTGCCTCACCCACCCAGGGCCCTGACTGTGCAATAAGGATCGTTCCTTGCGAAGTTTTGTTGGATGTAAATATATAAAAGCTGCTTCTTTTTCCTTCCGTCTCCTGCTTCCTGGGTCTGGGGGATACCTCGCTCTCCCCCTGGCCGCACGTCCTCCCGTCTGCCTTCCCATCCCTTGCAGTCCTGGGGCACGCCCTGCTTTCTCTGACCAGGTCTGCGGGTCCCTTGAGGCACAGGGAGCTCTGGGAGCGGGGGAGAGGGTAAAGCTGGTGCTGGCTATGGCGGTGCCAGCCTGTGTGGTGGCACTTCCGGCCCTCCCACACAATCACCCCCTTGTCCCACATCTGTACCCCACACAAAGGCTTCATTCTCTGGGGGCCCTGAGCTCATCTCTGCCTTCTTTCCTCTGCCCCCGGCCTCCCCCTCCCAGCTTCTCCAGGACCTTCGCAGGGGTGGCAACCCTGTCCCAGGAGTTGGTATTGGTGGCCCTCATGTGTCCTGGGAGCCCTGGCAGTCATCCTAAGCCTCCTTGGTCGCCCTACCTGCAGTCGGCACTCATCCAGGTCTCAGCCTGGGGATGGCACCAGGAAGAGGGGAACAAGAATGCAGGGGCTCCCTGCATGTGGGCATCATTTTCCTAACCCAACTGGTCCACTCGGAGTTCTCCCAGGGCACCACTCCTAACAGAGCTGCAAGACCAATGACCAAAGGGAATTAGCCAGCAAAGCAAGTGCCCCGGGGAAGGAAGGTGGGAGTATCAGGTGGAGGAGGTCACTTACACGAGCTTTCGTTCACATTCCTGGGTGTGAGGTCAGTGGATGGAGAGAGAAGTGCTGCTTCTGAATTCTGGGAACTTCCAGCCAAAGGACCCTTCACCATCCTGTGCTGAGTGCGGCAGGACACTTCAGTGTCCCAAAGGAGCTGCACAGGACGGAAGCAGGCGGTTAGGAAATTCCACCTGTTCTGCTAGGGACTAGGAGATGCCTTCTCCAGAGGGGCACGCTCATGTTACCCCAGGTTCTGTTAGACCTCATTCCCCGTAATCAACCTTTTCCCGTATCATCCCCAAGGACCTTTGTAAGAGCCACTGCGGTCCTGGAATCCTGTTTCCACTGAGTGTCATGCACTGAGCAATACGCTAACCCATCTATTAATAGTCTAGAACTAGAATTTGGGGCTCAGGCCCTACTTTAAGAGACCACAATCAGGAAAACTAATGCTGTCAACTATGGAGACTGCTCTGGGCCCTCCCTCTTTCTGTCTCTGTTTGTCTCTCTGTCAAAAAAACAATAAAAATTAAATAAATCTTTAAGAGACCACAATCTTATCAGTTTAGAGTGCCTCTTGGCTCACAAAGAATAATGATAATCAGCCCTGCTCCTGGCTTCTGCTTTCATTTGGGGGCTTCCTTCTAGAGGTCTACAGTTCGATGGGCAGAGCTGCAGAATTCTTCCATCACAACATCCAGGAATTCCAGCAGCAAAGCACTCAGCATGGCATGTGACATCTCTCTGTCCTGTGGCCCAGGGAGCAGGATGAGGGGAAGGATATGCACAAATGACCTGGCCCCATTTCTATTCACAGACTTTTGCGTGTACAGCCTCAAGCATGACATTTTAGTTAAATCTTGCCTCTGCCACTTACCAACTTCACAACAACTGTGCCTGTTTTTCTTCATCTGCAAACTGGGGAGACCATTTACAGGTTAATTATATAACCCATATAAAATGTGATGTGCACTCAATAAATGTTAAAAAAAAGAAAGAAGAAGGGGAGGCCAGGATGGCTCAGGGGGTTGAGTGCTCGCCTTGCAGCCCCAGGGCCAGAGGATTGAGTCCTGGAGCCTGGCCTGTGCATCCCATGTGGGAGGTCCCTGGTTCAGCTCCCACCCTGCATGGCTCCCGCCTACCTGTGTGAAATGAAATTATGTTGAAAACTGATGATGGGGAAGCCGGGATGGCTCAGTGGGTTAGGTGCTCGCTTTGCAGCCCCGGGGACTGATGATAGAATCCTGGCCCTGGCCTGTGCAGACCCATATGCTGAACTGGGGTGAGCTTCCCATGTGAGAGGCCCCCAGCCCAGTTCCCTCTCTGTGTGGCCCCCACCCACCTGTGTGGAACAAAACCTGTCAAAAACTGATGACGTACAACTATGGAGACTGCTCTGAGCCCTCCCCTTTCTCTCTGTCTCTGTCAAAAACAACAACCAAAAAGGAAATAGAACTACCATGTGACCCAGCAATTCCACTCTTAGGTATAAAAAAACAAAACAAAAAAATTGATGACGTGCAGCTGTGGAGACTGCTCTGGGCCCTCCCCTCTCCTCTCTGTCTCTCTGTCAAAACAATAAATCTTTAAAAACAAAACAAAACAGGTGGAGGCTGCCGCAGGACCACTGTCATGTCCACTATAGCAGAGCAATGTCCTCATCCTTCTTGGCGCTCAATCACTCCAGATTGAAAGTCTCCCTCCACGGCCTGATTTTAATTTTGTTGAAAGTCCTTTTCTCAGGCCTCACTAGCATCTCCCCACACAGTACCTCCCACCACTGTGTTGCTCATGTCTTCATGCAGCTGTTGAAAAGTAGACCTTCTAACAGCAGAGAAACTGGACTGACTACAGGCAAAGCAGTGGGCTGCGAAAGAGAGCTGTACTTTCCAAGAGGGCAGTGACTTTCTCTCATTGACTGTTCTGTCCCCAGCACATATTATAGAAGAACATCTGATAGGGGAGGCCGGGATAGCTCAGCAGGTTGAGCGCTTGCCTCTCAATCACGAGGTCCGTGTTCAATTCCTGGCCCCCGCCTGTGCAGACCCATATGCTGAACTGCAGCACAACTGGAAACTGCTGGGATGGAGCTGCAGCGAAGGTTCTCACCTCCCATGTGGGAGGCTCTGAGTTCGGTTCCAGCTCCACATGGCCCCACATCCACCTGTGTGGAATGAAACCGTGTCACAACTAGTGACGTACAACTATGGAGATTGCTTTGGGGCGCTCCCCCTTCTCTCCCTCTCACCTTCTCTCAAACAAAAAACAAATCTTTAAAGACTGCCTGAAAACGTAATAGGCCCTCTAGCATGTGTGTTAAATAACTGAGTCATTGAAATGAGGGGTTAGAAGAGAACTAATTTTCAGTGTTGTAATAGAAGGCAGCTCCCAGGGGTGGAATACCAACAGAAGCTGAATTTAGAACCAAGAGGGTGAAATCATTGGGAAAGTGAGGAAAACTCATAATAGTGATGATTATATTTATCAAGTCCTTAGTATCCTTGCACTGTCCCGAGCATTTTAAATGGATTATTTTATAAGCCTCACAATCAATCCTATGAGCTAGGTACTCTGTCATTCCCATTTCACAGATAGGGAAAACCAGGCCATGGAGAATAAAGGTTAAGTAACTCGCACCGAAATCACACAGCTGATAAGAGGTAGAGACAAGATCCAAACCCAGGCTGTCTACCCAAACACTATACTATAGTGAAACAGGTTTTTACCTACTTAAAATAAGAATTGGGCTTGTCTTTATGTGGCCATGTCGATGAGTTTCATTTCCATCGCACAGCATGACTTCTAAGTGATTTGAAAAACACGTTCTAGCGCTTCTGGAACCAGTTGTTTCTGGGATCTAACCACTGCTTCGTCACTAATTGGCTGTCTGACCTTTGCAAGTTACTTAACCTCTCTGAGCCTGTTTCGCCATCGACCCGAGTTCAAATGACAACTCTGCCGCTTACCATGTGTCACTTTGGGCAAGTCATTTGACATGGACTTCGTTTTCCTCATCTGTAAAATGGGGATAACGGGAATTACTCCATAGTTAGGAAATGAATGAGGCAGTTCCTCTAAAGGTCTTATACATGATAAGATAAGGCATGCACGGCAGAGAGCTTCATACAGTCTCTTTCCTAAAACTATTGGGATTCCCCTGACACGCTCTGTGAGCCTTGGTCTCTGTCCTGAGGTGCTCAAGGACAATACTTGTGCTAAGTGCTCCAGGGACGCTAAGAAAGTTCAGGTGGGCCTAACTGCTTCGGGGGAGCAGGGAGGCCAGCAGGAGGAGTTGGGCCTCGATTCGATTAGGTGGAGGGGGTGGGGTGGGAGGCTGTTTCTTTCACTGTGAACCCAACCAGACCAGGAGACCGAGGGCTGTGCACACCGGCACTCCTCAGCAATCTGGCTAGCTGCCTTGTCTCTTGCTGTCGTGGTTTAGTCATGAGTGGACCGTGCTGGGGTAGATGGCAGACCAGGAAGCTCAAAGCCTTTGGCAGACGGAGACAGGCCACGCCCCAGACAGACAGTAAGGCCCAAGCGCCTAAAGCTATTTCTATCGTGAAATTCCTGGATTCTGTCGCGATGAAACACACCACCTAACGCTGAGCCCAGTGCCATCCGCCAGTCTCCATCTTTAGAATTCAAAGAATGAGAACTGGCCAAAGGGGAATCCCGGTTTTGGGGGATACTGGGGTACGGCGGCTGCCTGGGGACCAAAACGTCTCTAAGGTAAAGTTGCAGCCTGAAGCGATTTTTTGACCCCCGACACTTAATGGGCTGCTGAAGACCCGGATGTGTCTGGGACTGGCCGAGGTACCCATTAACGCGCCCCCGCTAGACCATCCCCCTCCTCCGTTTAGAATTGGGTCTTAACTACGCCAATCATCACTTCTTCAGCCACTCACTCGCCAAGGGTGGGGTGTAGTCCCGGTATCCCCTCTCGTATTGGTGTGGCAGAGAAGAAGAGGGCGGGGAGGCCGGCTTGGGTCGCCCAATGGGCGTCGTGGCGTGTGCAGAAGGCGGAGCCGAGGCGCTTGGCAGCTGCCCAATCAGCGTCCTTGTTTGTGTGGTGCCGCCGCCGCCGGTGCAGCCGCCGCCGCCGCCGCTGCCCCCGTCTGTACCGCAGTGTCTGCTCCGCCCGCCCGCCCCGGTCCGGCCCGCCCCCCTCCCCCACCCCCGCCCCTGGTCCCGTCAGCGGGGTCCGAAACCCCCTGTGCCGTCGCCTCTTCCTTTTTCGACGCCTCCGCCGCCGCCTGAGGAGGCGAGCTCGCCGGGAGTTACACCGCCACCGCCAGGTGAGAAGCTCTGGCCTAGGCCAGCCTGGCCGCCCGCCCGCCCGGGGGCGGTGAGCAGCGAGGAAGGGAGGGGAGGCTGGGAGGCGGCGGCGGTGGCGGCGGTGGGGGAAGGGAAAGGTGGAGGGGCGGGGGGAGGGGAAGCGCCCGCGAGCCGACGCCCGCCCGCGCGCCCCCGCCTGGCGCCCCCCTCCCCCCGCCGGCACCGCGCGCCCCCGCCTCGCGCTCCCCCTTCACCTCGTCCCCTCCCCCCCGCGCGGCGCGCGCGCCCCGGTCTTTCGCTTCGGCCTTGCGCGCCCGCCGCTCGCGTCCCCTCATTCTGCTTTTACTCTTTCTCCCCTCCCTCGCGCCCCGTTTTCCCCACGCCATCCCCGCTTCTACTCACTGCCTCGTGCCCGCCATGCTCCCCTCCTCTTCTCTCCAGCGCCCCCCCACCCCCGCTTTAACTCTCCCCACCCCCCGTGCTGCCCTCAGGGTGCGGGGGCCGCTCCCTGCGCCCAGTCGGTGGGGACAAATGGGGGGTCCTGAAGGAAGCACGGGGTGGTGATCTCTGTGTAGGTAAAGGGATCGGAGCGCGGAACCCGGCCCCTTTATTTCGTCGCCCACCGGTCCCTCGCCCTCCCACGGGGGAAGGGAAGTGCCTCGGTCTGGGTGGGCGCTTCTGTGGCGACTAGACCGCCCCTTTCCTCCGCTGGGCTTCTGGATACACGGATCTCATGCATCCCAGCTCATTGCCTGAGGGTCGATGGAACTAGAACTTACCCTTCCTGAACCAAACCGGGACTTGAGTACTTTTGGCTTCCCTGCTCTCAGTTCCACTAAGGAGCTTAGCCATTCCTGTGAGTGCAGAGGTTTGGGTGCCTTCCGCCGGCCTGAGACCCCCCCACACCCCCCCCCCAAAAAAAGGAATGGTGGCCTTTTTGGACTCACCTGGCGTCAACTTCCCTCAAACATAAGACGTTAGAATAGCTCATTGGGCTGACACTCAGGTGGAGATGGAGGCATTGATGGTGGGTGGGTGGCTAACTAGGTATCAACCTTCCCTCCTGTCATCTGCAGAGTCAGGTATCCTCCCAAGAGCCAGTTTTCTCATTTCTGATAAATGATTACTTGGTCTTTTGTGTGCCTGTAAGAGAGCTGGGAGATACTTAGTAAATTCCAGCAAAGCCAAAGAGTAGCGTGAGGGAGGCTAGGCTGTAACAGAAAGATGTGGACGTGCATGCAGCGGCTGGAGGATAAAAGGTTCAACAGATCTGTGTTGGAGAAGAGCTGATGCTTCTGAGTTTTTGAAACTTTTTTTCTCCTAAAAATTTATTTTTTGAATAGACCATGCAGGTGATATAAAAGGAAATCTTCCCTTTCACCTCTGTCCTCCAGCCATCCATTCCCCCTCCCAGTGCAGATAAATTCTGATTGTTTTCTGGCAGCTGCATGGTATCTATATGTTGTCTGTACGTTGGATATTAACCTATCTTGGGGCTTAATGCTAACTTTAGTGTTTTTTCTTGGATAAACTGACACTTCTACATGTCTGATAACCACTTGAATTCCTATTTTTGGTACTGGAGCAGTTTTGATAGAGTTTTGTCCTAGAGTTGCATTTCTGTTGATACTTGGTAGTGAAGGAGTTTAGTTCTGGAGCTGCTAAAGGTGGCACTCTGGAGGGCTCAGTATATTTTGAGGGAAGGTCCACACCTGTTGGAAATGGTGCTACTTTTTTTGTGACTGATATCCAGTCTCTGTTTTGGAATGGGCTGGGTCAAAGATCGTCTTTCCTTGGGCTCTGGAGTAGATAGGCTGTATAAATAATAAGTTAATAGGAGTACTGATCTGGTAGTGCTGTCTTCCGTTTTTAGTCTAGTGGCAGTGATAGTCATCACTGCAGAGAATGAAGTAGATAAGCATTAATCAGCAGGAATCGGAAGACTGGACCTGTGGGCTGAGTGACCCAGTTTGAGAAGAGGTGAAGTTTATGGACTTTTATCCTGCCTATTCCTTACTTGAGAACACTTTCGATGAGGTGAGAGTGATTTGTAGCTGACAGCAGCATCCATCTTTATGACACTGTGGTTTGCTTCCCCTGTGTGTGATGTCTGGTAACTTCCTGTTTAGAGGCAGTCGGAATAGGGTCTCAATACAGGCTGCATTCAGATACTTTGTCTTGGAACATTGTTAACTAGGTTCCCTGATCAGCCCTTCACATCTAAGTTCTGACTGGAACTTTTACTGTTGTATTTAGTATAAGGCCACAGGGTGCAGGGAAAAGGAGATGTGAGAAATTTTTTCTGAACCTCATAGTCTTAAAAGTTCTCAGTAAAGCCTGTGTGCTGTCCCTCCCATTTTTTGAGCAAATATCCCCCCACCCGCTACTGTTTTTTTTTTTTTGGCTGGGCCCGGCCAGACCTCCAGGTTGGGTTTTGGTTAGAGAACAG
Source organism: Craseonycteris thonglongyai (assembly GCA_004027555.1). Taxonomy (NCBI): domain Eukaryota; kingdom Metazoa; phylum Chordata; class Mammalia; order Chiroptera; family Craseonycteridae; genus Craseonycteris; species Craseonycteris thonglongyai. The sequence continues at coordinate 72,013 of PVKE010001285.1, forward strand.
CAGTGTGGAAGAAGAGTCAGTGTGTCAGTAATAGTATCCGGATTCTATGCTGAGACCTCTGGATTCATTTTAGCCTTAAGCGGTATCTTGTATTTTGTTTGTAAACCAGACTTTTTGTTTCAGTTTACTGACTTTTTCTTTCTTGTGTCATGCACCCCCCAAACTGGAGGTACATGTTAGGGGAACAGTATCTGTGCTGTCCTAATCTCTAGACTCTGGAGCATATTCCATATTAGCCACCCCATTGGGAGTCATGCTGACAAGCAGGCCCCTCTGCCCTCAGCTCAGAATGTTCATGTTGTTTGAGAAAAGCCAAGCCAGCTTTGGTTGATTAAAACAGCTGCTGTAGAAATTGTAAGATTTGACCCATAACTGGGATGGGGGGACTTTCTTTTCCAGATCTTTGCAGTTCTTAAAGCCCCTCATCATTATATATCAAGGCACAATAGCAGGCATTTTCTGGGACAGTTTGTGGGGGAAGGAAAAAAAAAAAGATACACACCCAGATTATGTGTGTGTATAAATCTAGTTCTGGCATAAAGCTACCCCACTCTTGCTCAGAAAAAAAAAAAAAAAAATCCAACCTATTACACTATGCCACATAAAGTTGCAGTTCCCCTGCATTGGTTAAGCCTGGGAAAAGATAACATAAGGATGTTCAACCTGTGTTGAAAATGACTGGCTTTGGGGGGAAAGTGTCTATAAGTCATATTATTTGGCTTATTGTTAGTAATATCTGTGTTGCTTTTTCTATAGGTACTGGTTGGGGATTGGGGTGGCTCCAGGGTCCATGAAGTAAGAGCCTCTTATGTTTGTGTAGGAAAGATAAAAGCCTCTGAGGAGTAGATCTGATTTGAAATGCTCCCTCCTCGTGTTCCATCTTTACCTTCTGTCTTAACGGATGCACAAAATATTCTTGCACAGTTCGAGTTCATCCAGTAGGAAAGGACTGACCCAGGGTCATTAAGGGTTTAACCTGTCTGATATACTTCATATGGTGTCTCAAAATCCTCTGCTGTTTGCCATTGCTCTAAGTTGCCATCAACTGGCTAGAAACTATCAAGAGCTTTGGGTTATAGTAACAAAAGCTACAGATGAATAAGAATACATGTTTTATTACCGTATTTTCCGGCGTATAAGATGACCGGGCGTATAAGACTGCAGCCTCGGAAAATACGGTACTTTTGAGATATGAAGTGGTCAAATCCCAGACTTTAAAGAGTTGTAGTGATTGCAGAAGTTTCTTTGACAACCTGAGTTACTAATACTAAGTAGTAAACTATTAAGGGAAATGACACTATTTCCACATTCCTGAGCCATTACCTTGTTACTTTTCACATCTGGCTAGTATACATTTTTAAAATAATTCAGGTTCCTATTACTTGAACCTGAAAGTCATGCTTTAAGCCTTCCAGTTAAAGTTTCTTGATCTTGTCTTATTGGGGGGGGGGGGGGATTTGTAATCTCCTAAAATATAAGGTGGAATGTTAGTAGGATGTAGATTAGACATCAGGATTAATAAATTCCCATGATGGTTGTGAGGGATTAGAAATGTTAACTGGAGACCTCGTGCATCTCTTATCTAGAAGGTATTTATAAAATTAGCTTTTTGGGAGTATTAAATTCAGACTTCCTGGGAGGAGGTTGTGAGCTAATAAGTGGTGACTTGGAGTAGTAGAATACAGGTGTAGAGAGTTTGGAAATCCTAGGTCAAATACTAGCTTCTTTGCTACTTATTAGCTGTGTTACTTTGAGTAAGGCTCATAAATTCTCTCAGAGTAAAAACCAGTTCTTACAGTGGCCTATAAGGCCTCACATGATCTGCCTGCCCTTCCTTACCCCTTCTCTTTTTGACTATCACTCCCTCTTGCTCCCTCCATTCCATCCACATTGACTTGTTCTTTAAATGTATCAGCCACACTCTTTATCTTAGGACTTTTGCACATCTAGTGGGAAATAGCGAGTTTTTCCCACGGAGACAATACAAATGATTAATTTTATCATCTCCTAGTCTTTTTTCTTAAATGATACCTTTTTATTTATTGTTAAATTTATTGGGGTGACATTGGTTGGTAAAAATTATAGGTTCCAGGTGTACATTTCTACATGACGTCATCTGTGTGTTGCATTATGTGCTCTCCACCCAGAGTCAGTTCTCTTCCAAATGTTACCTTTTCAATGTAGCAGTACCTTATCCTGTCCCTATTTAAAATTGTACCCTTAACTCCCACCCCTCACTCCTAATCCTTCCCTATTCTAGTATTTCCTTTTTTCATGGCACAACTTTATAACAACTTATTTGTTACATTTATATTGTTCCTCTCCTATCATATAAGGTTTATGAAGACATGGATTTATTTGGTGTTTTGTTAAATGTCTGGTACAGTGCCTGGCATATAGTTAATACTCAAATATTTGTTGATCAAATAGGAATAACTTTTCCTTACCTCATGTTTATTTATAACAATATAAGCATAATATGGGACCTTAAAATATTTTGTGAATGTCAAAGAATTTTACAAATAATGATCATGGGAATGAATCCCTTCCCATTAAAATGGTAACTAACACTTGGTTGTTGAAAAAAAATTTTATATATACAGATATTATCACATCACCCCTGAATTTCAGTCTCTTATTTCCAGCTATCTATTATGTGCTAGATATAGTCACCTCTGTATTCCTTGATACCTACAACTCAGCTTTTTATCAATTGTATCCCTTCTGTGATTTGTTGAGTCACTTAAGCAAAAAATGTGAGCATTGTTGTTAGTTTTCTCTCTCTCTCTCTTACCTATTACTTTCTAAATAATTCTGAATCTGTACCTTTCCCTGTATCTCCGTTGCTGGTCTCCTAATTTCTTTTTTATTTTTTAAGATTTATTTTATTGTTTTTGACACAAGACAGAGACAGAGAGAAGGGGGAGGGCCCAGAGCAGTCTCCATAGTTGTATATCATCAGTTCTGGACATGGTTTTGTTCTCCAAAGGTAGGCGGAGGCCTCCACATGGTTTTGTTCCACACAGGTAGGCGGGGGCCTCATAGGATAAGAGCTGGGCCGGAGACCTCCTGCATAGGAGGCATGCCCCCTCGAGCCAGGGGCCAAACGGGGTGGAGGCAAGAACTGAACTGGGGGGTGCTTCCCAGTTCAGCATATGGGTCTGCATGGGCGGGGGCTGGGATTTGATCCTCTGTCCCCGGGGCTGCAAAGTGAGCTCTTAACCCGCTGAGCCATCAGCTTCCCCTGGTCTCCTAATTTAGATCCACAACAACTCTTATTTGAAATAGTGCTGTGAATGTGATAGTTCTCTGTTTTTAGTCTTATTCCCTTTTAAACTCTTAATCACATTGTCTTCAAAATGGGCAGAAATCTGATCATTCTCCTTCCCCTTCATAAAAGTATTCAGTAATTTCCAATCATTTAAAGATAAAATTTAAACTTTATGTAGTATTCAAGGCCTTTTATAATTTTGGTCTTTGCCTTTCTGGTTTTTTTGTAAAGATTTATTTTATTGTTTGAGAGAAGGTGAGAGAGAGAGACAGAGAGAAGGGGGAGGGCCCAGAGCAGTCTCCATAGTTGTGCACCATTAATTGTGACGTGGTTTCATTCCACACAGGTGGGTGTGGGGCTGCGTGGGGCAGGAACTGAACCCAGGTCCTCCTCCTGTGTGGGAAGTGAGCACCTTCACTGGCGGTTACCAGTTGCATCAAAGCTCATCAAATGGGTGTGCGTGTCATGGGGTCAGTAGCTGAGTCCTGGACGTTGTTATTGTGAGACAAGCACTCAACCGAGCTGTCCCGGCATCCTCCTGGCCTTTGCCTTTCTATCCAGCCTTACTTTTCTCTTTCACAGTTTATTTTATTTTTTTAAGATTTATTGTTTTTGACAGAGAGAGGCTGAGACAGAGAGAGACAGAAGGTGGAGAGCCCAGAGCAGTCTCCATAGCTGTACATCAGTTTTTGTTCCACATAGGTGGGTGGGGGCCACACAGGGTGGGAACGGGGCTGGGGGCCTCCCTCTTGGGAGGCATTCCTCCTCAACCCCGCGGCCAAACTGGGGGGGGGGCGGTGAGAACCGAACTGGGGGCCTCCTGCATGGGAAGCACACCCCAGTTCAGCATATGGGTCTGCACAGGCAGGGACCAGGATTCGATCCTTGGTCCCTGGGGCTGCAAAGTGAGTGCTTAACCTTCTGAGCCATCCCAGCTTCCCCACCTTTACAGTTTATACTGAGCAAATAACAGTTCTTTTAGTTTCCAAATCAGCTTATAAATTTCATTTCAAATGCTGCTTTCTCTGGGAAGCCTTCCCTGGCTTGTCCAAAGAGACTTAGATATGCTTTCTTCTTTGATCTCACCCTAATTTATAAATACTGCTTGTCTTCCTCCAGTGGTCTATAAACATCCTGAAAGAAGATACCTATGCCTTTTTACTATTGTCTCTCCAGTGTCTAGCATGGTGACTGTTACCTAAAAGATAATTAAAATGTGAATAATCCTGTGGGTTGAAAAAATGTTGCGTATCATACATTTAGAAGATGCCCCTTTTGTTAAATGTTCTGGGAGCAGAAGAGTAAGGTTGAGTTTTGGTTCTGCCATTTAGCATATCTGTGTGACCTTGGCTGAGCCACTTGAAGTCTCCAAGTGGTAGTTTCCTGAATTTAGAAATGAGGATCAATAGCTGCTTTATCTATTTCACTAGGTTTTTGTGTCAGAGGGGATTGTGCATGTAAAAGGTGCTTTATAAACTGCAAAGCACTGGACAGTTATTTATTATGAGCTGAGCTTTCCTCAGCTTTTCTTTCCTCATATTGATTCGAGGCCCTTTCTGTTACTGAAGCCATACTCTTCTACAGCATGTGTTTTGTTCATAGCCATTTTCATCAATAGGTGTAGAATACTTCTGTATGTCATGTTCACAGTAGTAAATTTAAAGAATTTCCCAATATCCCAAAATCCTGAGAAGTTACACTTCTCAAGGAGTCTCTCAGTCATGAATTTTGTAGTTTTTAAATCAAATTTAAAAGAAATTTGCATTTTTGCAACTTTCAGAACTTAAAAGGAATTTTAAAAATGAATGTAAACTTATTTGCTGAGCACTTTCTTGTGTAAGGCTTTTTACTGTTTTAATTCTTGCAGTAACTCTGTGAGGGAGGTCTTTTTTATAACTATTTTACAGATGAGAAAACTCACTTTCCAGGGAGGTTGTCAGATTAATTTGGTGAATCTAGTATTATTTGAACAACTCTGCCTGACTCCAAAAGTTGTGATCGTACCATTCTCCTGACATTTCTCATAGGTTTTTGTTTGTTTGTTTTTGTTTTTTGCATTTTCAAACAATAACAAAACCCACGATAATTCTTAGTATTAATAAGTTTTGTATAAAAGAAATTATATGATCAAATAAAGTTTTGAAAGATTCTAGGTTAAATTAAGGCAGATTTCTTTATAGCATGACTTCCCAGAGCCTTCCATGTCTAAATATACATTGTACATTGGGAGCAGTAAAAGAATGGCTAAAGGATGCAGAGCTTCTCAACATTATTTGACTGGGAGAGAGCATCTTAGAGAACTAGTGATCTCACTGAATGCTTTGAGAATGCTGCACTTTGTTGTTCTGTTTCCCTATAGTTCTTCTGTGGGTTGAAGTTTTGTTTTAAAGGGTTGCAACTCTGGAATGAGGGAATTGACTTCTTATGTATGCTGGTTTTCTAGAGAAATAGTGTGGTGGCATTAGGCCAGATATTTTATAGAAACTTCACTGGTGTGGAGGCTGCATCCCCCTCCCTCCAGCCCCCCTGCAATGAATTGTCTAAGGCAAGTGATTCAGCTTATTCCACTTGGCCCCCACTTTCATTGAGTTGCCAGGAGGATAATGCTAACTGAACTGCCACCCTCCACCTTCTTTCATCTAAGTGCTAGAAGGAGGAGAGTAAGGTTTCACCTTTGTGAGTGAGCAGAAACTCTTGAGCCAGGAGCAAGAAACCCTTCCTTTCTGTAAAGGTGGAGTATCTCACTAAGAGATCTGTAAAGCCTATGGTTCTTTTTCTCCTGTGAGGCATGCAGATAGATCTGGGGCTCAGAGCAAAGAAGGAACAATAGCCTTGATTTTTTAGTTTTTTTAAAGGTGATATTTTGGTCTTGAAATTAAATCAAAACTTTGAGAGATCTATATCATTTAAAGGCATATCAGTCACCTGAATGGCATTCACTCCTGAATTTCAAACTTCTGTGTCGTAGTTTGAGTTACCAATGAAAAAATATTGAAAATATTTCCCCAGCAGGATAGCATTTTTTGGAGGGAGGGGCAGTTTTCTAATCACTAGTATTTATATGTGTTACATTGATGTGTTGCTATTAAGGAGATTAAAACAATTAGTTATGTGTAATTGCTACTACCCTGGGCAGGTTGGCTAGAAGACCCTATATGATATTCTATGGAGATTTTACATGAATAGCATGATACTCTTACAATGTACTAGAGTTTGGTCCATAATAAGTATGTACAAATAAATTTTTTTTTTAATATATTTTTATTTATTTATTTTTATTTTTGACAGAGAGAGAGAGATACAGAGACAGAGACAGAGAGAGAACTGAACTGGGGGAGCTCCCAGTTCAGCATATGGTTCCGCACGGGCCGGGGCCGGGATTCGATCCCTGGTCCCTGGCGCTGCAAAGTGAGCGCTTAACCCACTGAGCCATCCCGGCTTCTCCTCAAATAAATTAATGTTACTCTGATGCCATTCTTTTCTCATTTTATTAAGGCAGTAAAGAATGCTCAGCTTCTCAGCTGAATGCATTGTGAATTTGAAAGTTTTGCCTTTTTAGAGTATTTTAAATCCATATATTTTCTGCCAAATAATGGAAACTGGAATATGGGTCTCTCATTGCACTAAGATCCAATCTTGAGTTTTCATTAGCCTGAATTTTTAACTCTTCACCTTCTACTTGGAGAGCTATTTCCCAGTTGAATTCCGCATAATACATTAATATTGAACCGAAGGCTTACAGGGAATATGGTGACTGCAGCAGGATCTTTTATAGCTGTGTTTTACAGTGGGTAGAAACGTCTTAAAATTAGCAAGTGTGGGAAAGCTGGGATTGCTCAGATGGTTTAGTGCTTGCTTTGCAGCCCCAGGGACCGAGGAATCCCAGCCCCAGCCTGTGCGGACCCATGTGCTGAACTGGGGTGTGCTTCCCATGTGGGAGGCCCCCAGCCCAGTTCCTGCCCTGCATGGCCTCTGCACACCTGTATGGAACGAAACCATGTCGAAAAACTGATGACGTACAACTATGGAGACTGTTGTGGACTCTCCCCCTTCTCTCTTCCTATCTCTCTCTGTCAAAAACAAAATAAATCTTTTTTTTTTAAATCAAATTTTATTATTTATTTATTTATTTAATATATATTTTATTTATTTATTTATTTTGACAGAGGAGAGAGAGAGAGAGAGAGAGAGAGATACAGAGACAGAGAGAGAACTGAACTAGGGGAGCTCCCAGTTCAGCATATGGTTCCACACGGGCCTGGGCCGGGATTCGATCCTCGGTCCCCGGCGCTGCAAAGTGAGCGCCCAACCCACTGAGCCATCCCGGCTTCCCCAAAATAAATCTTAAAAAAAAAAATAGCAAGTGCATCTTTTAAAAACTTTGAGGATTCAAAAGAAAAAGATTTTTTAGCCTAAATAATAGTGTAAAGATTTCTTTGAGATCTAATGAACTATTATACATAAATAGATCTTACCTGTTGCAAACTTTTTTGATGGTTGCATGATCTTTGTGTTACCAAAACCTTGATGTCTATCTCATATTAAATTGTAGCCACCTAATTTTGTTCAATATAGAATGGTAGAAGTCACAAAGGGTATAACCAGGGTTAGAATCTGGGCTGTCTTCATTTCCAAATTAATCTTTGTATTCTGTTTGGCTGAACGTTTTAATTTTCACAGGAGGGAGTGAATATGATAATTTTTTTAAATTTTATAATTTTTAATTTTTCAGTTACATTTGACATACAATATTATGTTAGTTTCAGGTGTACAACACAGTCGTGAGACATTTATATAACGTATGAAGTCATCATTCTTATAAATCTGGTACCCATCTGACACTATATAGTTATTAAAATATTATTGACTATATGCCCCATGCTCTACTTTATATTCCCTGTAACTATGAATTTCTTCCCCCTTTTCACCCACCCTTCCAGCTCTCTTTTCCTCACCCCAACAAATCTAGTACCCATTTGATACCATACATAGTTATTACAATATTCTTGACTATATTTCTTATGCTATACTCGATAAAGCTGTTTCAAAATATAAAACTTAAGTGTCTGTAGTCATGTGTGACTTCTGTATTGTTTTCTGGATTCCTTTGGGTTGAGGGTGTGAAAAGGATTCTCTGTAAGAGGTACTCTTATGGTGCAGAGGGTTATTAGAAGTCAGTGAGATTTTTACTAATTTTTTAGCTTTATGAATGAACTAAAGAAACCTTTAGAAGTTGGCGTTTTAATTTTGTTACTGGAGCTGTTTGCCTCATCTTTCATGTGCTATTTGGACTGCCACATTGGCTTTTGTTGGATATTCTGTAAAGCCTTTGTGGATAGGTCTCTTTCTCTTTCTCTGTCTCTCTCAACCATCCAGTTTTAGTTTGCATAAACTGAATTCTGGTGTCTTAGTGGATATTTTTCACTAATTACCTTGAAAGCTTTTCTTCTTTGGTTAAACTAGAATAACTTTTGGTTACCTTAGTGATTAAAAATAAAGCTCTGCAGTCAGAGAAAGTCCTAGGTTCAGATTTCTTTTTTTTTCTTTTTTTAATATATATTTTTTTATTTTTGAGAGAGAGAGAGAGAGAGGTACAGAGACAGAGAGAACTGAACTGGGGTAGCTCCCAGTTCAGCATATGGTTCTGCACGGGCCGGGGCCGGGATTCGATCCCTGGTCCCCGGCGCTGCAAAGTGAGCGCTTAACCCACTGAGCCATCCCAGCTTCCCCTGATGTTTTTTCTTGGGGCAAGGCAACTGTCTTGCTATTAGGAGCCAGTATGTTTTGTGCTTGATTTCATGCAGACATCTTTACTGCTATTTAGAGATTTTCTTGTTAGAAAGGTTTTCAGAGAGCCTTTTTAAACTTGCAAAGTCAATGGTGTGAAAGTTTCAGTGAACATTATCAATCTTAGAAAGGGTTACAGGAAAAAGGAATGGGTAAGTAACTAGAGTTGCAGGGCTAAAGGAAGGACCTGAATACTGTCAAGTATCTTGAATTCAAGGGTAAATCATTGTATTATTAAGAAATATTTAGAGACTTGTCTCGCTGCCCCTCAGATATCTTGGTTCTGTACCTCTTGTACCTGATTTCTAGCAGCACTGACGCAAGGAATACCAGTCTCTTGCATATCAGTTTTTGTTTTGTCATGTTTTTTGGTAAACTTTTTTTTTTTTAACTGAGGTATGGTGTACATGCACATAAGGTGACTGAGGTAGAGATATTGAAGATTACCTCCATCCAGAAGCTTTCTCCACGCGCCTTCCTAATCTTTATTCTTCCTCACTCCCAGAGGTAACCACTATCCTGATTTCATCTGGTAGTATCTGTGTTCAGCTGCAAAGTTGGAAATGTTGGTAATAGCCACAGGACCTCCTTGTGGGTAGAGTCATGTTGTTTAATATTTTGCAGTTGGGAGGATTTTGCCCCACAGAGGACATTTGCTTCTGTCTGGGGATATTTTTGGTTGTCAGAACTAGAGGGTTGGAGTGCTACTGGCATCTAGTGTATAGAGGCCAGAGGTTCTGTTAAACATCCTACAGTACGCAGGACGGGTTCCTACAACAAAGAATTACCTGGCCCAAAGTGTTAGTTGATAGAACTGAGGTTGGGAAACTGTTGTAATAGCTAGGGCCTATTGAAGTGCTTATGGTGAAAAGTGATACACTAAATTGTTGAAAACCTATTCTGCTTTTGAAACTTGTGTGAGAAATCATCAAAAATATCTCTATTTGGGGTGATACTGGGATGGCTCAACAGGTTGACTGCTTGCTTGCTTTGCAACTGTGAGGTCCATTGGTCAGATCCTGGCCTGTGCATAACCCCATAATCTAAACTGCAGCTCACCTCCCATGTGCGAGGCCCCTGGTTCAGTTTTTGCCCCATGCAGCTCATATCCACCTGTGTGGAGTGAAACTGTGTCACAACCGATAATGTACAACTGTGGAGACTACTTTGGGCCCTTCCCGCTTCTCTCTCTCTTACCTTCTCTCAACCAATAAAATAAATCTTAAAAAAAAAAATCTCTATTTGCAGGGAATTCTTAAGGGCAGACTTTTTTTTTTTAAGATTAATTTTGTTTGAGAGAAGGTGAGAGAGAGAAGCGGGGAGGACCCAGAGCAGTCTCCATAGTTGTACATCATTAGTTGTGACATGGTTTCATTCCACACAGATGGATGTGGGATCGCTTGGGGTGGGAACCAAAGTTGTGCCCTCCTGCATGGGAGGCAAGAACCTTCACTGCCGAGCCTCACTGGCTGTTACCACTTGTGCCTAGTTCAGCATATGGGGTTGCATGGACTGGGAATACCTGGACCTTGCAATTGCTAGACAAGCACTCAACGGCTGAGCTATCCTAGCATCCCAAGGGCAGACTTCTTAGGGTCAATATTTACTGCCTGGTAAATGATAAACCTCTGCTCAATATACCAGATAATAACAACAATCTCAGATCTTTATCCATGAATTGAACAAAAGTGACACCTTTTGTCCTATAGACAAATCTCAGCTAGTAGTCTGTGAGAAGCTCCCCATAGGTGAAATCCAGACTAAGCAAATTTTCCCCTTTGGACTGTTTTTAGGTATAATTTCAAAATACTTTATCTACTCTTGCAAGAATGTTCTTTCCTCATTTCAATAAAGAAGTCTCTTAGAAAGTTATTGGATAAAATACACATGTAATCCTGGGCCCATTTTGATTCCCAATTTCTTATTTTTATGTCTTGCTATACAGGAGTGATGAGTGTTCAGAATGCTCCATTGGAGTATTTTTCATCCATCAATTCTGATCTTAAATTTCTTGACAATTTACAAGTCTGAGCAGATATACCGGTATGTTAATCTAAGCCTATATATTATAGTATTGACAATTTTAGGCAGGTAATGTTGCTTTTACCCTGAAAAAGCCCTTTAATTTACAGTACCGGTATATTTAGTATTTGGTCTGCTAGATCTTTTTCCTAGATCGCTGATCTTTAACCTATATGTTAAAAGTATCTTACTAGGGAAGCTGGAATGGCTCAGTGGGTTAAGCGCTCACTTTGCAGACCCAGGGACCAAGGATCGAATCCCGGCCCCGGCCCGTGTGGACCCATATGCTGAACTGGGGAGCTCCCCCAGTTCAGTTCTCTCTCTGTCTCTGTCTCTCTCTCTCTGTCAAAATCAATTTAAAAAAAAAAGTATCTTCACTAGTGTTCTGTATACTACTATAATAGTCTCGTTATTGATCTTTCGATTGAGTTTTGCAGGGTAGGCCTTGGGAACCCTGTCCCTTCCTTTTATTGAACACATATGCCTTTAAAAATTATGTTAAGTTCAACCAGTATTTTTATTTTTAAAGTGTACTAAAATTTTGGATAGGTGATGTGTGCACATGGTGTAATATTCACAGTTGGAGAAAGGATTTCAGTAAAAACAGGAATTCTCTGGAGGAAGAACTTATCTGTTCTTGGTATCTTTCTACAGATAATCCAGGCATTATAAATTTAAATTGACTTTTCTTTTTTAAAACTTTTATTTTGAAGAATTTAAAATGCATACCCAAATGGAGTATAGAGTAGTGAGTATCCATGTACCTATCACCAAACTTCAAACATATCAACATTTTGCCATTCTTTTTTGTAGATTCATTTTTATTGTTTTTGACAAAGAGAGACAGAGAGAGAGAGAAGAGGGAGGGCCCAGAGCAGTCTCCATAGTCGTACAGCATCAGTTTTTGACATGGTTTTGTTCCATACAGGTGGGTGGGGGCCGTGCAGGGTGGGAACTGGGCTAGGGGCCTCTCACAGGGGTTCAACATGTGGGTTGGCATGTGCCGGGGCTGGGATTCGATCCTCTGTCCCCAGGGCTGCAAAGCGAGTGTTTTATCCTGCTGAGCCTTCCTGGCTTTCCCCATTTTTGTCATTCTTTACAGTTAATGTTGAAATAGGGAATGTGTTTTGAAGATATGTAAAATTTAGTAACATGAAAGTTTATTTTAAATTTGACAGTCACACATGGGTCACTTTTTTCTTTTCAAATCTTTTTTTTTTTTTATATCTTTTCACATCTATAGAGAGAAACTATCTTTTTGTCTTCAGTGCATATTTATTTCTATTTTACTTTTGACAGACAGAGAGAGAGACAGAGACAGAGGCAGTCAGAGAACCGAACTGTGGGAACTCCCCAGTTCAGCACGTGGGTCCTGCCTGGGCCGGAGCCGGGATTCGATCCTCGGTCCTCGTGGCCTCAAAGCGAGCGCTCAACCCGCTGAGCCGTCCCGGCTTTTCCCCTTTTTCAAATCTTTCTTTTTATGTTGACCTTCGTTTTTCTCAATGTAATATGAGGAGATAATTGCATGGTTGTCCTGAGATTCTGGTAACTGGGTGCCTCATGAGTCTACTAAGATTGTCACAGAAGTCTGAGTGAATTGAATTCTGAACTTGTCCAGTGAGGACAGTACGCTAGATTCCAGAGTGAATGCAGGCATCATAGGTAGGTCTAGTTCTAGCATACCCTGTTGAGCATAAGAATCCAGTGTGGTAATTATTAAAGTGGAGGATACATTAAAAAGTTTATGTAAGTCATACTGTAGTTGTGATAATTTATTTTCTTAGAGTCTCTGTTTATTTTCCTCAGAGGCTCCTTTTTTAAAGATTTATTTTTATTGTTTTTGACAGAGAGAGAGAGAAAGAGACAGAGAGAAGGGGGAGGGCCTAGAACAGTCTCCATAGTTGCACATCATTGGTTTTTCCACATAGTTTCATCTACAAGTGGGCACGGGGCTGCACAGGGCAGAAACTGGGCTGGGGTCTCACCCCAGTGAGAACCAAACTGGAGCACTCCCCAGTTCAGCATATGGGTCCGCACGGGCTGGGGCTGGGATGCAATTCTTGGTCCCCAGGGCTGCAAAGTGAGCGCTTAACTCACTGAGCCATTCCGGCTTCCTGGGGCTCCTTTTAAAGTTAGAAATTGAATTCAGCATATAGAAGGTAGCTCGCCCTTTCTCTCTATCTCTCTCTCTTTCTCTCTCTCTCTCTCTCTCTTTTTTTTCTTTCTTTGGTATTATTTCTGACTTCAGAAGACAATGAAAATAAGAGCAGTCTTCATGACAGAAGTGAAAGATGAGAAGCTTAATGTAGAATAAAATACCTGAAGTTCTAATTGAGGCTGTTCATAGACTGGGAGCTCCACCATTGAAAAACTAGAGAGACACTGGTGGATACTTAGTAACAGAAAAAAGCTAAGTTAAAGAATAGAATCCAAAAAAAAAAGATAGAATCCAAGTGCTTAGAAAGTCTGGGACAAAACTTTTTTTTTTGAAGATTTATTTTATTGATTTTTAAAAGATTTATTTATATTGTTTTTGACAGAGAGAGAGAGAGAGAGAGAGATACAGAGACAGAGAGAAGGGGGAGGGCCCAGAACAGTCTCCATAGTTACACATCATCGGTTTTTCCACATAGTTTCATTCCATAGGTGGGAGCAGGGCTGCACAGGGCAGGAACTGGGCCGGGGTCTTGCCCTGGTGAGAACTGAACTGGTGGCACTCCCCCGTTCAGCATATGGGTCCACACGGGCCGGGGCCAAGATTCAGTCCTCGGTCCCTGGGGCTGCAAAGCGAGCTCTTAACCCACTGAGCCATCCTGGCTTCCCCTATCTTACTGATTTTTGACAGAGAGAAACAGAGACAGAGAGAAGAGGGAGGGCCCAGAGCAGTCTCCAGAGTTGTACATCATCAGTTTTCAACATACTTTCATTCCACAGGTGGGTGCAATGCTGCACAGGCAGGAACTTGGCTGGGGGCCTCCTACATGGGCCCCAGCAAGAACTGAACTGGGGGCACACCCTAGTTTAGCATATGAGTCCCCATGGGCCGGGGCCGGGATTTCATCCTTGGACCCTGGGGCTGCAAAGTGAGCACTCAACCTGCTGAGCCATCCTGACATCCCCGACAAAACGTTAATATGACTACTAAAACATGACTTCCTCTGTTTCTTCTGTGTTACTTAGTTTATGACAGGTCTTAGCACATTGAGATATTTGAGTTGAAGTTCTTTCAGAAGAGTATGAACATTTGTGACTTGCCTGAAAAGAAGTTGGTGTTCCTACAAAGATATAGGGAAGGTACAAATAGGGGAGAATTAAAATAATGTTCTCAGGCCTGGTCATTGGGAATCAATAGCATGCTGTGATACAAGGATGAGAATAAGTTAGGGATTCAAGACTGTCCTAGTTAGGTACCATGTGGACCCCTGCTGGAGTTGCTCTGTCTTTTGGAAGAGAAGAAGTACAACTTTGTAGATATTAAATACTAAATGTTCTAGATGATTTTCATGTTTCAGTTCCTAGGGATAGGCAGTGGAATTCCCCAGTGCCCTTGGGAAAGTAAATCACCATTAGAGAAAAGACTGGTCCAGAAACATTTTGTGCTACATCAGGGATGAAATAGTTGATGTAATTTACTTCCTCTATTTCTATATGGTGATTTAGTCATTCAGAGTAGGGTATGATGGAAATTTTTTATGCTTATTTGCAATACTTGAGTCAGTAGAGGTCTTTATGGTCTCTGTAACAATCTTATTTCCTGTAAACCCAGAAGTGGTAAACACATTAAAGGATGCTACTTTGAGAAAAATAGTACCGTATTTTCCGGCGTATAAGACGACTGGGTGTATAAGACGACCCCCTAATTTTACAGTTAAAACATAGGTTTAGGCCTATATTCGCTGTATAAGACTACAGCCTCGGAAGTGGGGGGTAGTCTTATACAGCGAATATAGGCCTAAACCTATGTTTTAACTGTAAAATTAGGGGGTCGTCTTATACGCCGGAAAATACGGTATGTATTCCCTAATTTAAGTGCTGTCTCAGGACAGGGAGTCTTGGTTCTTATTTTCTCTTGTACCTGTGTAAGACCCAATTCATATTCTGCTTTATAAAGCAGTGTAATTAGTTTTTGTTTAACCAGAATTTAAATAAATAAATCTTCCCAATTAGTGGTAGATGATTTAGTATCAATGAATCAGTCACTAATTTATAACTCCCAAGTAATTGAAGATTGATTTTCCCCCCTGTTAAAATAGAAGTTATTCTGTTTTAGCTAATGAGCACAAATCTGTTTCTAGAGACTAAATCAGTACATTATTTTGGAAGCAATTCCCTATTTGTGTGTCATGCAGTGGGAAAGCAAATGGTTTTCTTTGTAATTTAGTACTATTTGATTGCATGGTATACCATTTCTAAGTACACTGAGAAAACTCCCATCTTCTAAGAATTAACTTCTCCTTTTCACTTGTTGAGCTTTGCTTATTGATCATTTGAATGGGGTTCTGCTGTTCTGTGAACTGATTTATTGTTGTAATAATAAGTTTGAGACATCATGAGCTGAATTCTCCAAATAGACTAGACCCACTGAAAACAGAACTGTAGGGAATTTGCAGATGAGTACTGAGAGATAAACTTTAGCTTTTCTTTGGGGTCAGGGCGCCAATAAATAGCTTGTGAATTATATGTGGTAGGGGTGTCCAATCTTGTGGCTTCCCTGGGCCACGTTGGAAGAAGAATTGTCTTCAGCCACACAAAATACACTAACACTAATGATAGCTGATGAGCTAAAAAACAAATCAAAAAAATCTCGATGTTTTAAGAGAGTTTATGAATTTGTATTGGGATGACACCACAGTTTGGATAAGCTTGGTATACAAAGTAGTCTAAGTATAGTATAAAGTTTTTAAGTTGGCTTTTTAAAATAAGATTTTATTTTTCAACAGTGGTTCTTATTTTGACCCACTTGTTCTCTGAGTTCAAGGATGTGTGTTAAAATTGGCACAAAAATATTTAGCAAGTTACTTACAAAATTTGTGAGGAGCAAAGATGTGACTATATAGTTTTTACAAATTTATTTCTGATATTGCTGAGTTTTAAAAAAAGCGTTTGATTTAATGAAGTTCATATTTCTTTTGTAGGAGCACCTTCAGTCTTTTAATTATAATTAAATTGAACTTTGTTTCCTGAGTCCAGATAGATAATCACCTCATTTCTTATAGTGGTTGCTCTTTATGATTTGACCTTCCCAGACATCTCATTTATTTATCAGATCTCTTTTTTTTTTACGTATCTGGATTGTACATACTTATTAGCCTTTCAAAAGAAGTCCTGGATGAAATATTTTATTAGTATAAATTACACATGCCTATCAGAGTATATTTTTTATTTCAGTTGTATTTGGCTAATTTTTTTTTAATCCAGTGGTTTAGAGATTGGGAAGGCAAGCATAGTGAACTGGGCTCTTGCGTTTGGCCACGCAATGCTCGCTCTGGGGAAGCCGGCACGGCTCAGTGGGTTAAGCACTCACTTTGCAGCCCCGGGACCGAGGATCGAATCCAGGCCCCAGCCCGTGTGGATCCATATGCTGAACTGGGGAGTGCCCCAGTTTGGTTCTCACTGGGGTGAGACCCCGGCCCAGTTCCTGCCCTGTGCAGCCCCTCGCCCACCTGTGGATGAAGCTATGTGGAAAAACCAATGATGTGCAACTATGGAGACTGTTCTGGGCCCTCCCCCTTCTCTCTTCTCTGTTCTCTCTTTCTCTTTGTCTCTCTCCCACTCTCTCTGTCAAAAACAATAAAAATAAGTTAAAAAAAAAAAAAAAAGAAATGCTCACTCAAGTCAACGAACGTGGTGTAGTGAAAGAGTTAATGGGCTTTTCACCCACCATGTGCTATTGTTAGCTGAGTAAGTGACTTAATTCAATTTTTAAAAAAATTTTTATTGTTTGAGAGAAGGTGAGAGAGAGAGAGAGAGAGAGAATGAATGAGGGAAGGGCCCAGAGCAATCTCCACAGTTGTACACCCTTAGTTGTGACATGGTTTCATTCCATACAGGAGAATGTGGGGCTCTGCAGACTGAAACCTAACTAGGGACCTCCTGCATGGGAAGAGAGAACCTTTGCTGCCATCCTGGCGGTTACCATTTGCGCCGCAGTTCAGCATGTGGGTTTGCACAGGCCAGGGCTGGGATTCAATCCCTGGACCTCACAGTTGCAAAGTAAGCTCTCAACCTGTTGAGCTGTCTTGGCATCCCATAGATTTCTTAATTAACCAAGTTAATTTTCATATCTGTAAAACAGAAAAAGGACCCTACCTCTTGGTTTATTTTATGGATTAAATAAATACTTAGTGTATTAAATGCTCAGTGACTGTTAGATATAGTGAGGGCTGTCCAGAAAATATCCATCCATGTAATATGAAAAATAGAGGTATTTATGGTTGGATTTTTTTCGAATAGTCCTCATATGCTTTTCCCTAAAGTATTTTATAGAAAGGGATTTGATCTTTCCTAGCAAGTTATAGATTTAGATAAATTTGTAATAGTTCAAAAATATACTGCACAGCTCCAAAGCCTAATTCTGCAATTAAAAAAATTTTTTGTTTATTTATTTTTTTGACACAGGCAGAGAGAGACAGAGTGAGACAGAGAGAAGGGGGAGGGCCCAGAGCAGTCTCCATAGTTGTACGTCATCAGCTTTTGACATGATTTCGTTCCACACAGGTGGGTGGGGGCTGCGCAGGGCAAGAACAGAACTAGGGGCTTCCCACATGGGAAGCACACCCCAGTTCAGCATATGGGCTTGCACAGGTTGGGGCCGGGATTCGATCCTCAGTCCCCAGGGCTGCAAAGCAAGCACTTAATCCACTGAGCCATCCTGGCTTCCCCTAATTCTGCAATTTTATTTATTTATTTATTTATTTATTTATTTATTTTTTCTTTTAAAGATTTATTTTTATTGTTTTTGACAGAGAGAGAGAAATACAGAGATAGAGACAGAGAGAAAGGGGAGGGTCCAGAACAGTCTCCATAGTTGTACATCATTGGTTTTTCCACATAGTTTTATTCCACAGGTGGGCAGAGCTGCACAGGGCAGGAACTGGGCCGGGGTCTCGCCCCAGTGAGAACTGAACTGGGGGCACTCCCCAGTTCAGCATTTGGGTCCGCATGGGCCAGGGCCGGGATTTGATCCTCGGTCCCCGGGGCTGCAAAGTGAGAGCTTAACTCACTGAGCCATCCCAGCTTCCCCTAATTCTGCAATTTTTAACTGGTTCCCCAAAGTTGGAAAAAAAAAAAGTTAAATATTTATAGAACCTACTTCCTGTAAAAAATGTTTTAAAAATCTTTACTATATAACAGGAAACCTTAATTAGAGTATGTGTCTAATTTAAATATTATATCTTAAAAATAATGAATTTAAAAGTATATGCCATGTAGGCTATTAAAAATAAAGACCACTTTCTTGTGAAAAAAAATATATCGTTCTTCAGAGCATCACAACTTGGATAACATTTACCAAACAGTGTTTTTAAGTTTACAGTTTTCAGTTCACACAATTAAGCACCTTTGGTTTGGATGGTTAGAATTTAGCTGAAAAAAGCATAGTGGATGGTTACCATATAGTTCTTAATTTTTCACGATTCCAAAGAAAAATATCTGTTGGTTTGAGAGCACCTCTGATATCTATGGAATGCTAATCATAATATACAGAGGGAGATATTGTAGTAACATAGTGTACTGCTTTAGCCTATGTAACATTGGAGAATTAACTCATGGCTAATGGTAATTACTACTGACAGCATAATTGTATCTAAGCCTCTTTATATTATCTTAAAGACTGATAAAAATTGACCAGTGTTTAAATGCAGTCAGTTGTATTCAGTGGACTTGAATGAGCATGATCTCTGAATGATTGTAAAAAGATACAATCTTCCCTACCCTGATTAAACATAGAAATATTGAGCTTCAGTTTGAAATTCATAGTTGGTCTCTTGTGGACATATTTTGAGTTAGAGGAAAATGCATTATTTTCTTTGCCCCATTTATCATAGACATCATGTTTTCCTTTGTCTCCTAAAATGAGAGCATTATTGAGATAGGAATACCTCTGATGGGCTCCTACTAAGCACAGCTTATTGCGACCGAGATGGTGCAGCAGCAACCCCTTGAAGCTTAGCTTGCTGTAGATGTAGGGTTTTCCTTTGTATTAACAGTTTGTAAATTACCGAATGCCTTGTGCCAGTGGCCAATACTGTCTGTTTCAGATTTGCTCAGTATTTTCTGAAAATTGAAATTAATATTAGATTGCTCAGGAAAACTTTTATTTACAAATTAATATCTTTAGGTAGGGTATAGATCACGGGTATCCAATCTTTTGGCTTCTCTGAGCCACAATGGAAAAGAAGAATGAGCTTGGGCCACACATAAAACATATTTAACACTAATTTAAGCTGATAATATTTTTTAAAATCTCATAATGTTTTAAGAAAGTTTATGAATTTGTGTTGGGCCATATTTGAAGTTGTCTTGGGCTGCAGGATCTGTCTGTGAAATGACAGGATGTATGTGGTAAATGGTTCATGGTGGGTGGGTAAGGAGTTTGCTGGAATATGAAGAGGAAAGGGATTCTAGCTGGGACATAGAAAAGGGTAATAATACTGTAACCATATATTATTTTTTTAAGTTGTAAATATATACATAGTTAGGGCCTAAGCCAATTTTATAGAGTGCATATACTGCCATGTGTAGTTTGCTGTGATTTGTGTTACATGTGGATTCAGCTGCCCTTCCTGAGTGGTGTGTGAATTGATAGGGCTGAGTCAGATACCTACCTACCTGTGGGGCAGCTTCAGGAAAAAAAATTTTAATGAACACATCTACTGTCACATCAGTCAGTGTCTGTTCCCAACCACTAGCAATAAGGGATAAAGAAAAGGAGCTTGATTGGCAGTATGTCTTCGTAGGTTTGTTTTTGTTTTTGTTTTTTGCTTTGTTTGTTTGTTTGTAATTTGGGGTATGTTTTGGTATTGGTGCTGTGTGATTTTCTGTCTTGGGTGTTGGTTTTGGAAACAAAACAGTTAAAGCATCTTGATTTGAGAGGAAACTAGCTCTCATGAATGAAGGCAAAGTTTGGCACTAGGCCAGAATAATGGAAGGGGGGTAGTTAGTGTGGGGAATGACTGACTTTTGTGCCACAAATGACTTTAAAAAATTAAGAGATAATTCCATGTCCTGAGGTTATAAACCGGCTACAACTGGTTTTTCTCCCCCCTCCCCTGCCCCCGCTAGGCATCATGGGTAAAAGTAAGCATCCCCCTGTTTCTTTTGTTTAATATAACAGTACGCCATGTGATTGGCAGGGCAGTGCCCGCTTGGAGACTGGGTTTGTACAGGTCTCTCAAGGGGGCTGGCACGTATGGGGCCGCCCCTGTGCCATAGAAAGAGCTTCTCACGATAGAAAGGAAAAGGGAACCTTTCTCCTCCTCCCCCCAAAAACCCAAAAACCAAAATCTAAATCCATCCCTTATTCCTTCTTTTCCTCCTTTTTTCTGTTTCCCCCCTTTTCTTGTCTCCAGCTTTCCTGCAGCTAGAGGAGGGAGCAGAAAAATGTATACCTGTGAGTACTTTTAACTGTCTTGCCCCCCACCCCTACCCCTTTTCTTTTTCTGAAAGCAGAAACTCAAAATTGCTCTTGAGCCCTTCACAGCCTTTTCCTGACTGTGCATAGAAGGTGATATGCTGAGGTTTCTGATAGGATTGAAGTAATAAATACTGTTGCTTTTAAAAATTTGTTCTGGAGTAATTGTCCTTGTACAAAGCTCCTTTGCATTTGGACCTTCAACCCTTCTGCTTGTCCTTTTGCTGTGATGGTCTCTGGCTTCTGGTTTTCTTTGAGCTGAAGCTGTAAGAGGAATGTTACGCTAAGGTTTTCTTTTCCTGTTTTAATTTCTTTTGTCTGTAGCAATGATGGTTCTAGTTCCCGCTTACCCTCACTAACCCCCCTCCCCTTCTCCATGTCAGCTCCAACCCTGCTCTGTGAATGGAGTCAACCAGCTGACTGAGTGCTGGCATCATGCCAGGGGCTGCAAAGCAATGAGAATGTGTGCGCGCTCGCGTGTGTAAGTGTATACAGAACACAAAGGGAAAGGCCTGCAGTCTAGGAACTCACAGGCTGTTATATAAGGAAGTCTGCGTCATCTCTGCTTACTTGGGCTGATGGACAAGGGAAAAGGCTTGGGGCAAGAAAATACCCTTTTGACGTACGCGCACACACACTTTTTTCCTTGCTGTCTTTAAAACAACATATTTGTGTTGTGACAATAAGAGAGAGAGAGCTTCTCTGTTCCAGTAGTAATGACCATGTTCCTAGTAGAAGTAGTAACTCTTCTGGGAGTTGAAACAGTATATTTTGGGTCTCTTCTTCCTTCCCCCATTGAGAGATGTGTTTGCTTGAGGAAGAAGGGTGACTAAAAGAAATGCCTCCTAGGTTTAACAGCTGTAATTTGCCGAAATACTTCATTTTTTCAAATTGTTTCTAATCTCAGGGTTGCCAAAGGTAGAGGACCAGGTGGGCAAGGAGTTCTCTTACAGAGAAGTAGAAAGCCAGATAATAGAGCAAAAAATTTCTACTGTCTACCACCCCTTTTCTCTCTTATTTCTTCTTCTTCTTCTGCTTAGTATATTACAAAAAATGTCATATTCTCCCTTACCTTCTGCTGTAGAATTAAGAGTTGCACAAAAGGGAAGTCAAACAGCACATGGAAGGAAGGAAAAATTATGAGATTTAAGTTTCCAGACGTTGCAGTTGTTACAATTTTGGGATTCAGTTACAATGATTATCTTTTGTTGGTCTTTAGGAGCTCAGCATTCATTTAGAAATTATACTTCAGTTTACCATGGTGCCTTTTTAATTAAATTTTAAATTTCTCTTTATGTGCTTCCTAGGTGTGGTACATATATGAAGTAGCACTGATGTTAGGTGGATGTATGAAATAATGTATATTAATGAATAAAAGAGGGTCTATTTTACAGTGGCTTTATGATCGTTACTTTTTGCCCCATCTGACTGTTCAGAATAGTGGTACTGAGATGCAGTAACTAGGTATGAGTTTGGAGTGGGAGGGAGCTTTTGAACTAGTTTATCCTATAATAAGGTTAGGTTGTAGTCTAGAGGTAGTTTATTCAATTATTATTATTTGTGTGTCTGGTCACATTTTCACAAGCAACAATCTTTGAATATATGTATATTTTCCCCTTTGGTATGTGTGTTTTGGTACAAGCGTTAGGATGTACACATTAAGATTAAGTTTCTTTTTTTTTTTTTTAATTTTTTTTTTTTTTTTGACAGAGAGACAGAGAGATACAGAGACAGAGAGAGAACTGAACTGGGTGAGCTCCCAGTTCAGCATATGGTTCCGCACGGGCCGGGGCTGGGATTTGATCCCCGGTCCCCGGCGCTGCAAAGTGAGCGCTTAACCCACTGAGCCATCCCGGCTTCCCCAAGATTAAGTTTCTTAAGGGTTGCTGGAGGGGATTTTTCAAAGTGGCTGGCCTGCTTGTTCCCTAGCCAGTCCCAGTTATTTCCCCACCCCCAGTATCTGGGGCTGACTCTTCCAAGTTCCCTTTTTCAATGATTTCAGGGAGGTCATTTCCCAGTCAGTTAAATACTAGCAGACAACAGCAACAGTCCAGCCTAGCTCTAACTTCAAGGCTAGATAAAGGTACATTCAGAGTTGTGAGATTTCCTAGTTCTTAGAAGTAATAATTACCTTTTTGAGTTGATATTATCTTCTTATACTATTTATTTGGTAATGCCATAGGAACCAGCTGTTTTATATGTGTGTATGTGTGGTATTGTCATGTTTTACCTCTTACATTGGTTTACATCAACAGTGTCCAACCTTTTGGCTTCTCTGGGCCACATTGGAAGAAAAATTGTCTTGGGCCACACATAAAATTCAGTAACACTAACAATAGTTTGATGAGCTAAAAAAAAAGAAGGTTGAAAAAAATATCTTATAATGTTTTAAGAATGTGTGTTGGGCCTCATTCAATGCCATCCTGGGCTGCAAGTTGAACATGCCTGGTTTACATTAAATACAAAGGGAAAGGAAGATGTAAGGCTTATTTCATTCCTTACCATCCTCTCTAATTTAAGATTCCCTCTATAGGATGCTTCCTTATTGGACTGATAGTTTCAAGATCTTTCACAACCTTTTACTTTTAACTTTTCTCTTGGTCGTTGGAAGCAGATTATTAGGAATATTTTTTTTTTAAAGATTTATTTTTACTGTTTTTGACAGAGAGAGAGAGAGAGATAGAAACAGAGACAGAGAGAAGGAGGAGGGCCCAGAGCAGTCTCCATAGTTGCACATCATTGGTTTTTCCACATAGTTTTGTTCCGCAGGTGGGCGCGGGGCTGCATAGGGCAGGAACTGGGCCAGGGTATTGTCCCAGTGAGAACCGAACTGGGGGCACTCCCCAGTTCAGCATATGGGTCCGCAAGGGCCGGGGCTGGGATTCAATCCTCGGTCCCCGGCGCTGCAAAGTGAGCGCTTAACCCACTGAGCCATCCCGGCTTCCCCATTAGGAATAATCTTATGGTTAGGGAGTTATAATCAGTGAGGCATAAATTATCACATCCTGTTAGTGGACAGATTTTTCTTTTCCTTTTTGCTTAATTCTCATAGGCCCTTGTTACTGTTTAGAAGTGTCTGAAGGGTAGTTTTGAAGGATGTGTAAAATCTCTTCTTTGCCCACCTCTGTCTCCTTTATTCTAATATCACCTGTTTTAAATGATGTCTGGTAAATTTCCTTTGGTATATGTCAGAACTTCTGTGCTGACTTACATTATTATAATATATTAGTATAATAATATTTGTGCTGACTTATAAGGTGACAGTGGGAAAGGGCTGCTTATCTCCTAATTCATTAGATTTTTAGGGAGCACTTCTTGTCACATTTAAGCACAGGAGGCTTTCTGATCCTTGGTACATATTACTAAATAGTATGTCACCTAAAGCAGGGTTACCTAGGTTCTTCCATTCAAGGATGTGAGCCAAGGCTTGTGTAGTAACCTCAGTAATACCAAAAAGACAACTGTAAGAACAAGTAAACAACAGTGGTCTGGCCACTTACATTTAGAACTATTATCTTAACAGTTTGGATCAAAAAGCCAAATGACAATATAGGTAAATAGCACAGTTATGATGATTAGGAGCATGGGCTTTGCATTAAGAAAGACCGCATTTGAATCAGGTTTAGCCATTTACAGAGTGAGTGAGACCTTGGAAAGTTACTTAGTTTATCTGTTCTGTGAAAGGAGAATTATTTAAATTATTAAAGCCCTTTTCTAAAAGGCTTAAATGAGACAATTCGTTGTAAAGCACTTTTTAGCACAGTGTCTTGAAAATAATAAGAGCTCAGTGAATGTTAGCTACTATTAGTAATAATCCTGTCTATTGGGTTGGTTTACTACTGTTTTCAGTGTTCTTATTATTCTTATTAGTGTCTTTCAGCCAGTCTGGCTACCTTTTTGTTTGTTTGTTTTAACTTTTGGCACATCTTTTTGAGTTAGACTGGATTGGTTGACCTATATGTTGTAAGAGTCTGGATCAGGAATCAACAAATTACAGCCACTGCTTGTTTTTGTAAATAAAGTTATATTGGAAATAGCCACACTTTCTTACTTATGACAGCACAGTTAAGTAGTTGTCCCACAAAGTCTGAAATATTTATTGTCTGGCCCTATATAGAAAAAGTTTCCAGACCCCTGGTCTAGATCAAGTCTTTTTTCCTAGAAGAGTGAACCAGGAAGCAAATTCTAGAAATCAAAGAGAAGTAATTAAAATAGACTAGGTTTAAATGGACCAGAGGAATTCATCATTTCAGTTTTGTAGGAATGGGATTTTGTAGCCTGGGAAATAGTAGCAAGAGGATCCATTGACATAGCTGATGTCAGGTGAAGAAAAGTATGTGCCATTTGGAATTGGTTAGGCAATAGTACTTTGTGCATTCTGTTAGGGGCGTTTCATAGCAGTGGGTATTAAAGGGACATATACAAGGAGGAAAGGTTTATTATTGCCAAGTAGTTTACATTAAATCTGGAAAATAATATTAATTGGTGAGTTACCTATTAAATAAGTGTCTTAATTAGAGTAGGGTAACAGTTTTCAGAGTGTGGTCTGTAGACTCTTGGGGATCCCCTAGACCCTTTCAGGGAGTCTTGAAATCAAAACTATTTGATAATAATACAAAGGCATTATTTGCCTTTTTACTGTGTTGACATTTGCATTGATGATTCAAAAGCAATAGTGAGTAAAACTGTTGGTGCCTTAGCATGTATCAAAACATTAGCACTAAACTGTACAAACAGTCATTGAATTCCTCATTGCCATGTAGTTTAAACTTGCAGTTAGAAAAACAAAAGATCCAGTTTCACTAAGAGTGTTCTTGATGAAGTAGTAAAAATGAATTTTATTTAATCTTGACATTTCAGAACATGGCTTTTGAATATTTTGTGTAACAGAATGGGAAATTCTCATTATACATGTTAGCACTCATATTGAAGTACTATGGTTGGCTCAAGGAAAAGTATGATTGAGATGCAAGCTAAATAGCTTTTCTTTTTTTTTTTTTAAGATATTTATTTATTTATTTATTTATTTTGACAGGGGGGAGAGAGAGATATACAGAGACAGAGAGAGAACTGAACTAGGGGAGCTCCCAGTTCAGCATATGGTTCCGCACGGGCCGGGGCCGGGATTCGATCCTCCGTCCCCGGTGCTGCAAAGTGAGCGCCCAACCCACTGATCCATCCCGGCTTCCCCTAAATAGCTTTTCTTGATAGAACACTGTTTTTACTTAATCAAAGAATAATTGGTGGGAAGCCTGGATGGCTCGGTGGGTTAAGCACTCACTTTGTAACCCCTGGGACCGAGGATTGAATCCTGGCCCCAGTCCGTGTGGACCCATATGCTGAACTGGAGTGTGCTTTCCATCTGGGAGGCCCCCAGTTTGGGTCTCGCCCCTCCCCCACCCCCCCCACCCCCGTTCAGCCCCTGGCTTGAGGGGGCGTGCCTCCCATGTGGGGAGGCCCCCAGTCCAGTTCCTGCCCTGCTCAGCTCCCTGCCCACCTTTGTGGAACGAAACCATGTTGAAGACTGCTGATGCACAACTATGGAAACTGCTCTGGACCCTCCCCCTTCTCTCTGTCTCTCTCTGTCTCTTTGTCAAAAAAAAAAAAAAAAGAATAATTGGTGAACTGTGTCTTTGGATTGGGTATTTGACAGACATATTCTTGAAAAATTTCCAGGAAAATGACTATATTTGTGCCCAGTGATAAAATTCAAATCAAAATTAAACCATGAGTTTGAGAGCTTCCCAGGACTTTTTTTTCTTGACAGAAAGAGAGAGATTCAGAGACAGAGACAGAGAGAGAACTGAACTGTGGGAACTCCCCAGTTTAGCATGTGGGTCCGCCTGGGCTGGAGCCGGGATTCGATCCTCCGTCCTCGGGGCTTCAAAGCGAGCGCTTAACCCACTGAGCCATCCCGGCTTTCCCAAGGACTTTTCTGATGATATCAACAAATGTGATTTTTAAAAAATACTGTGTCAGCATTTGATATCTATACAGCTTAGTGGACCAGAATTTTCCAGATTACCAATGCTTGGTGTAACAAAATCATGTTTGGGTAAAAGATACATTCAAAGTGTAAGATAGACCAATGAATTTTAATGTGACAGTATGATAAAGTTGCACATTGTAGCTAACCTTTAGAAACTACTGTTTGGGTTTTTAAAAATTGAGGTAAAGTTAACATAATTAACCAATTTAAGTTGTACAGCTCATTGGCATTTAGTATGTTCACAGTGGTGTACAATCACCACCTAAATCAAATTGCAAAATATTCTCAGCACCCTAAAAGAACACCTGTACACATTAAGCAGTTGCTCCCCAATTCTCTGTCCCCCAGCACCTGGCAACCACTGAACTGCTTTCTGCCTTTTTTTTTTTTTTTAACATTTATTTTATTGTTTTTTAGCAGAGACAGAGAGAGACAGAGGTAGAGAGAGACAGAGAGAAGGGGGAGGGCCCAGAGCAGTCTCCGTAGTTGTATGCCATCAGTTTTTCAACATGGTTTCATTCCACACAGGTGGTCAGGTGGCCGAGCAGGATGGGAACTGGGCTGGGGGCCTCCTGCATGGGAGGCACTGCCCCTCAAGCCAGGGGCTCAACCGGGGGGCAAGAACTAAACTGAGGGCCTCCGCTTGGAAAGCACACCCCGGTTCAGCATATGGGTCTGCACGGGCCGGGGCTGGGATTCAATCCTCAGTCCCTGGGGCTGCAAAGTGAGCACTTAACTCACTGAGCCATGCTGGCTTCCCCTGCTTTCTGTCTTTTTTTTTTTTTTTAATGTATTTCTTAATTTTTTGACAGAGAGAGAGAGAGATACAGAGACAGAGAGAGAACTGAACTGGGGGAACTTCCCAGTTCAGCACATGGGTCCGCACGGGCTGGGGCTGGGATTCAATCCTCGATCCCCGGCGCTGCAAAGTGAGCTCTTAACCCACTGAGCCATCCTGGCTTCCCCATGCTTTCTGTCTTGATGGACTTGTCTGTTCTGGACATTTTATAAAAATGAATTCATACAATGTGTGACCTTTTGTGTCTGGCTACTTTCAGTTAGCATAATAGTTTTGAGATTCCTTCATGTTGTACCATGTATCAAGTCTATACTTTATTCCTTTTTGTGTCTGAGTAATATTCCACTGTGGGAATATAGCAATCCTCAGATAACATTGTTTCACTATAACATTGATGAGAAAATAAAAACGATTACCAGCCAGGGCCACTGTGTGAAGTTGGTTTGTCCTTCCCACGTCTGTATGGGTTTTCTGTATGGATTCCGATTTCCTCCCACATCCCAGAGATGTTCACAATATGTGAATAGGCATGTCTGCATTGTCCCAGTCTGAGTGGGTGTAAGTACACTCTGTGACAGAAGGCTGTCCTGTCTAGGATCAGCTCCCATCTTGAGCTGCAGGGATAGGATCCGGCCACTCACAACCCTGAAGTAAGTTGGTTGGAAAAGAATTACCTTACAAATGTTTTGAGTCTTTTTTTTTTTTTTAATATTTATTTATTTATTTTGACAGAGAGAGAGATACAGAGACAGAGACAGAGAGAGAACTGAACTGGGGGAGCTCCCAGTTCAGCATATGGTTCTGCATGGGCCGGGGCCGGGATTCGATCCTCGGTCCCCAGCGCTGCAAAGTGAGCGCTTAACCCACTGAGCCATCCCGGCTTCCCCTGTTTTGAGTCTTAATTTAGAAGTTTGGTGATGTTTTTGTGACCAGAAATAAGCCAACAAAACTTCCCTTGTTTATATCAATTAGCCTGTGGTAAAATTAGTACTTTCTAAGTACCTGTTGATGATGTTGAGTGAGGCCTTACTGTATATCACAGTTTGCTTATCCATTCATCAGTTGATGAGTGTTTGGGTTGTTTCAACCTGAGCCATCCCAGCTTCCCCCCCAAAAAAGGTTTTTAAAATATCGAGTTTAGGGGAAGCCGGGATGGGTCAGTGGGTTGGGCACTCACTTTGCAGCTCTGGGGACCGGGGATCGAGTCCCGGCCCCAGCCCGTGCGGACCCATATGCTGGACTGGGGGTTCCCAGTTCAGTTCTCTCTCTGTCTCTGTATCTCTCTCTCTTTCTGTCAAAACCAATAAAAGAATAAATAAATAAAATAAACAAAAACAAACAAACAAAAACGACTGTTCTCATTAAAAAAAATATCGAGTTTATTAAAGATTTCAAGTAAAAAAGCACTCTTGCTTTTTGAACTATAGTACATATCAATGTAAGACCATATTTCTTTCATATATTTCTTTTTTTAAAGTTGTATTTTATTGTTTTTGACAGAGAGAGAGAAACAGAGAAGGGAGAGGGCCCAGAGCAGTCTCCATAGTTGTCCATCATCAATTTTTACATGGTTTCGTTCCATATGGTGGGAGAGGGCCTTGCAGAGCGGGAGCTGGGCTGGGGGC
This sequence comes from Craseonycteris thonglongyai, assembly GCA_004027555.1. Lineage (NCBI taxonomy): Eukaryota > Metazoa > Chordata > Mammalia > Chiroptera > Craseonycteridae > Craseonycteris > Craseonycteris thonglongyai. The sequence continues at coordinate 101,137 of PVKE010001285.1, forward strand.
CTCCCACATAGGAGGCGTGCCTCCTCCAGCCAGAGGCTGAAGGGGGGTGCAGCAAGAACCAAAGCGGGGGTCTCCCGTATGGGAAACAAATCCCAGTTCAGTATATGGGTTCATACAGGTCATAGCTGGGACTCAATCCTTGGTCCCTGGGGCTTCAGAGCGAGTGCTTAACTCAATAAGCCATCTGGCATTCCCCCATTGGCAAGAATTTAGCCTAACACACATAATAGGTGCTTAATAAATATTCTTTGTTTAAAAAAAATTTAGTTTAACAATTATCAAGGAAGGTTGGGAAATGTATAGTGTAGCTGAACAGCTGTGTAACCACTACTTGCATTATTATGGAAGAAGGGGAGAATTTTTTTTTTAAGATTTATTTTATTGTTTGAAACTAAGAGAGAGAGAGAGAAGGGAGGAGCCCAGAGCAGTTTCCATAATTATACATCATTAGCTGTAACACTGTTTCATTCCACACAGGTAGATTTGGGGCTGCGTGGGGCAGAAGTAGAACTGGGGGCCTCCTGCATGGGAGGTGAGAACCTTCACCATGGGATTCTGTGGTTACCAGTTGTGCCACAGTTGGGCATATGGGGTTTGCATGGGTCGGGACCGGCTGGGATTTGATCCTCGGATCTCCCAAGTTGAAAGGCAAGCACTCAACTTGCTCAACTGTCCCGGCATTCATAAGAATTAATTTTGGTGGGCAGTGAGCAACAATATCATCAAGACATTGGAAGAGGGAAAGCCGGGATGGCTCAGCGGGTTAAGCGCTTGCTTTGAAGCCCCGAGGACCGAGGATCGAATCCTGGCTCCGGCCCAGGCGGACCCACATGCTGAACTGGGGTGTGCTTCCCAAATGTGGTGAGGCCCCCAGTTCAGTTAAAAAAAAAAAAAAAAAAATTGGGGAAGCCGGGATGGTTCAGTGGGTTAAGCGCTCCAGGACCAAGGATCAAATCCCAGCCCCCGCCCATGCGGCCCATATGCTGAACTGGGGAGTTCTCCCAGTTCAGTTCTCTCTCTGTCTCTGTATCTGTCTCTCTCTGTCAAAAACAATAATAATTAAATAAAAAGAAATTGTAAGAATAAGTACGTGAATAGGATTAATTAATTAGGGAATATGTTTTATAAGGTAAAGAACAGGAATTTACTTAGAAGTGTGGCAAGAGAAATCTAAGAGGGTGGTAAATGCAAAAAAGCAGTGAGACTATCTTTTGGAAAATAGGGACAGAGTAAACTGGGTTAGGAGAGCAGAGTAGAGGAGGCCAGGCAGTAAGTAATAATGTAAGGTATTGCAAAAAGGCTTATTAGATTTATATGATGTTGAAGTAGTAAGAAGTCAGCTGAGAAGCTTGTCTCCTACTGTAAGATCTTCAGGTTCTCTGCTGGTGATGCTCTGTGTTATTTTCCCACTCTAAATCATAGCCCCAGAAACCCTTTTAGGGGCTCTTGGTGTCCTGGTGTTAATTACCCAAATATATGTATCTGATCCATAACTTTACCTAATGTGACCCTAAGGGGTGGCAGGAGCATGTATATTCATCCCCTCACCACAAACCCAGTTGAAAAATGAGAAGCCAAAACTTAGCTGACTACCTGCAGTAGGTTGGGGAATATTGTACAGGGGTTGAGGCTTCTTGCTTTAAAAATGGGGAGATGTTTATATGCCAAATAACCACCAGAAATCTCCATCAGTAAGAAGGCTGAATAATCCTGAAATAGCAGAAACGAATCAGTTATGCCCTTGAAATAAGAATTCTGTAGCATTTGCTTCATCTTATGCCTCTACCAAAACAGCATGCTGGTGAAGGTGAAACGTCCAGTTGTTTTTAACAAGTAATTATTGAATGGTTTTTTAAGTGCTGGGAACTTATCTGAGAACTGTGGATAGGTCAGTGAACAAAGTAGACAAGTCCCTCCATAGAGTTTAAAATTTGGGAGAGTTGGGGACAGACAATAAGCAAATATATATTATGTCAGAAAAAGGAGGGTTTAGGTTGAAAGGGTTAGTGTACCTTTTTCATTGTAGGAGATCAGTTTAAGTAGAACCCAAAAGGGCTTAAGACAAATTTTAATTCAGTGTCCTATCTGATTTTTGTAGCTTTAATTTGGAGAGGTAGGTTTTTAATCACTGGGGAGTTGATAAGAGTGAATTGCACTCTTTTTTGGACCCCGTCTTCTCTACAGGCATGATGCTGTGTAGCAGCTTTAGGGCTGCTCTTTGCTCATCTTTTCTCTGATTTGCCAGATGTATTTCTAACCTCTGATTGATCATCTTGCCAGTTATATTGTACTGTAGTACTGTATAATAAGCACTTATTTTGGGTCTGATAAGTTTTGTGTGTTTCTATCCTATACAGAGATCAGGGCAGTCTCTTGGTTCCACGTTATCTCCTCTTAACGAGAAATGGTTACTAGAGCTTAGATATATATCCACATTGCTGCATATTCTTCTCAAGCCCTTACCCACATCTTTTTCTGTTTCACCAATTGCTGAATTCCAGAGATAGCTACCTCTAGGACTGTATGGAAGCAATCTCTTAAGGTGACCCAATAAAATGGTACATTTGGAGATAATTTTACTCTTCTAGCATCTAAGATGAAACCTGTTCTGTGCCCATTTTTTTTTTCCCTTAGGGGCTTTAACTTCCCATTTGAAGAATTTGTGTGTGTGTGCTGGGAATGGAAATAGAGAGGTTACATCCTTGAAAAGTGCAGTTAATTGCTGGGAATGCTTGGCAGTAGGAAACATTAGGTAACTTGGAAAGGAGCTCAGCTGTCTGGTTTGCATTTAGGTTAGAGATGTGCAGAACCAGGACCATTGCTCTCTGATCTTTGCCAGGACCTGCAAGCACAGGTTGTTTTCATTTTGGTGTGAGACAAATGGCCATGCATCCAGCCACACAGATGCAAATATAGAACATGAGCCCACTAATCTCTGAAGCACTGTTGAGATAGAATTTATTTGCATGATTATGTGTCCCTTTAAAGTACATGGATTAGGGGAAAGCCGGGACGGCTCAGCGGGTTGAGCGCTCGCTTTGAGGCCACGAGGACCGAGGATCGAATCCCGGCTCCGGCCCAGGCAGGACCCACATGCTGAACTGGGGAGTTCCCACAGTTCGGTTCTCTAGCTGTCTCTGTCTCTGTCTCTCTCTCTATCTGTCAAAAGTAAAATAGAAATAAATATGCACTG
>PVKE010001286.1:0-55482 GCA_004027555.1 Craseonycteris thonglongyai
GGGCACTTCAGGTTGCTGTCTTAGCTGTGAGATAGCAGGGTAGTAAAGGTGTGGCCAGGGGTGGGGGCATGTGAGTAGGAGCTAGGGCGGGCCTGAGACACAATAGCAGATTCCTCTTTCAGCAGGGGGGCTGGTGGTTCAGTGTGGGCGGGGCGCAGGAGCTCTGGTCTTTCCTCCTCCTGGCTGCCCCTCCTTCAATGGTATCTGTAAGCCACGCCCGCAGGGCAGCACTTGGATGGGCTGGGGCTTGGCAGAGGCCCTGGTTGGCCGCGCAGTCCCGCGCACAGGCAATGACACCACGGAGACCCGGCAGGCAGCCCAGTTGCGCGCGGTCCGCAACGCCCCAGAGGCCCGGTGGGCGGGACGCCAAAAGCCCAGCTGCGCGCTCGCGAGCAGGCAGCAGCGCTGCCATGGCCCGGTGGGCAGGGCGCCGAAAGCCGGTCCCGCGCACAGGCAGCGGTGCTGCGGTGGCCTGGCGAGCAGGGTGCCAAAAGCCCTGTAGCGCACCGGCGAGCAGGCAGCGGCACTGCGGGGCGGCCCGGTGGGTGGGGCACCGAAAGCCCGGTGCGCGCACGTAGTGATGCGCAGCGGCCCAGTGGGCGGGGCACCGAGAGCCCAGCCGTGCACTTCCGCGCAGGCAGAGTCGCCGCTGCGGCCCAGTGGGCGGGGCGCCGAAAGCCCTGCGCGCACAGGCCGCAGCTCGGGCGGCAGCCGCTCTACGCTCCCGGCTCTGCTGAGACCGCCGGAGTCACTCCAAGCACGTCCAATGCAGCTGTGCCCACTCAGCCCCAGCCCTCACTCCAAGAGCCCTGTCCTCAGAAGGCGCCCCCTCACAGTCAGTCTCCTCCGTAAATCAGGGGTGCTGAGCCGTTGCGGGCTGGTACCCTGCTCTCACCCTGCCCGCCGGGAAGTGCCGCCGCCCTGCTCCACAGTCCCTGTTCCACTTTAGGCTCCGTGATCTGATTAGGGCACTGCGTGCTGCCTAGGGATCTCTTTACTCCCTGTTGCACTGGGGTGTTTGGTCACCCTATGTGAGGACTGACTAAAGCACTCAGTGAATCCATCCATTCAGTCACTCACTCACTCAACAAATATTTCTTGAATGTCTGCTCTGTGCTAGGTACCACTTTAGGGGCAAGGGACATAGCAGTAAACAAAGCAAAGCCCCTGGCCTCTTGGAGTTGACTTTGAGTAGGAGTAGGTGACAGCAATAAAAGAGACAAGTAAGTACATACTACAATGTTAAACAGTGGTGGTGGCTTGATGGAAAAAAAAAGAGAATGGGGAATGGGCTGAGGGTGGGGAAGTGTATTATTTAGAGCAGGGACAACCTTCTGGGGTGAGGGGACCTTTAGCTAAAGATGTGAATGAAAGGAGAAACTGGCCACACAGATGCCAGTGGCAGTGCATTCTAGGAGGGAGGAACAGCACCTGCCAAGACCCTGGGCATTGCCAGGTTTAAGAAAAACGAAGGAGGTGGGTGGTGGGAGCACGATGAGCCAAGGCGGAGCTGACACTGGAGAGGCATCAAGGGGCCATAATCCTGCAGGGCCTGGAGACTGGAAATAAAGAATTTGGATTTTATTGCAAGTTGCTTTGGAGAAGGCGAGAGCATGATCAAGTTTATGTTTCAAAGTGAGTTTTGTGACTGTTGTGCTGAGAATAAGATAGTGACAAATGTCATTTCCATTTTCTTCCTGGATTATTTCTGTTTCTATTTGAGGACAGTCAGAGTTTTCATGGAGGACATGATATTTAAGAGCACAGGCTTGGTAATCAGGCTCCCTGAGTTTTAGTCCTGGTTTTGCCACTCACTGGCCAAAAGACCTTAGACTGTTTGCTTAAAATGTCTAAACCTCAGCTTGCCCATCAGTAAACCAGAGATAATAACAGCCCTTAATTTATGAAGTGGGTTTGTTGTGAAGATGAAATATGATCATGCTCACAGAGTTTAGCATAACACCTGCAGTTTTGTTTTTTGTTTTTTTACAGCTGATTTTTTTATTGTGGTAAAATATAACATAAAGTTTACCATTTTAACTAGTAAGTGTACACAGTAGCATTAAGTACATTCACACTGTTGTGCAACCATCATCACCATCCACTTCCAGGGCTTTTTCCCTCTTTCCAAACTGAAACTTTTCCTATTAAACATTAAAACTACTTTCCCTACTCCCCCAGCGCCTGGCAACCACCATTCTGTTTTCTGTCTTTTTAAGTATGACTGCTCTAGGGACTTCATATAAGTGGAATCACAGTATTTGTCTTTTTGTGACTGGCTTATTCCACTCAGCAGAATGTCCTCAAGTTTCATTCATACTGAAGCACGTATCAGAATTTTCTTCCTTTTAAAGGCTGGATAATATTCCATTGTATGCATATACCACATTTTGTTAATCCATTCTTCCATGATGGACATTTGGGTTTCTTTCACTTCTGGCTATTGTGAATTATGTAAGCACTGGATTTATCTTTGCCATAATTCTTATTCTGGTTTGTGTAAGTGTGGGGAAATGATAGGTGCTTAGGGTCAGGAGGCAGGAGATGTCAATTCTAGATTTGTGTGAGGCAAACTCATTGATTCTGTCTGAGCCTCAATTCCCTCATTTATGAAATGGTGATGCTTATGGTTACTTTGGGGGGCTTGTTGTAAAGCTCAAATTGGATAGATTCTGCAAACTTTAGAGCTATAGCTGTCTAAAACTGTAGCTGCCAGTCACATGTGACTGCTGAGCCTTTGAAATGTGGTTAGTCCAAGAAATAACAAGTGTTAGAGAGGATGAGGTGTAAAGGGAACCCTTGTGCATTGTTGGTGGGAATGTAAGTTGGTGCAGTCACTATGGAAAACAGTATGGAGGTTCCTCAAAATTTAAAAAATAGAACTACCATGTGATCCAGCAATTCCATTTCTGGGTATTTACTTGGAAAATATGAAAACACTAATTTATAAATATAGAGGTACCCCAATATTCATTGCAGCATTGTTTACAATATTCAAGACATAGAAATGACCTAAATGTCCATCAGTGGATGAATGAACATGGTGTATATATTTACAATGGACTGCTACTCAGCCATTTAAAAAAAAGATGAAATATTACCATTTGTGACAACATGGATGAATCTTGAGAGTATTATGCTAGGTGAAATAAATCAGACAGAAATGGACAAAAACCATATGATTTCTCTCAGAGGTGTAATATAAGACAAAAAGTAACAAATAAACTAATAAAACAAACAAAAACAAATTCATAGATGACAGAATGGTGGTTATAGGAGGAGAATGCTGGTATTGGGGGCGTGAATTGGGTAAAGGGAATCAAATGTATGATAAGGGAAGGAAACGAGACTTCGGATGGTAGGCACGCAATAGAGTAGTATACTGATGTCCAATTATAAAGATGTATGCCTGAAGTTTATATAATGTTAACCCAATAAATGTAATTTAAAAACATCTGTGAAGTGCAGTAAAGCAAAGCATAATTAAAAAAAGAAATGTGATTAGTTCGCATTGTGACGTGCAATAAATGTAAAATACATACATATTTTGAAAAATTAGTACAGAATAAAGGGAATGTGAAATCTCTCCATAATAATGTTTTACACTGATTATGTGTTGAAGTAATAATATTTTGGATATATTGGGTTAAATAAAATGTATTATTAAAATTAATTTTACCTCTCTTTATTCTTCAGTGTGGCTACTAGAAAATTTAAAATGATATGAGTGGCTTGCTTTGTATTGAGATTGGATAGCTTAGGTCTGGCATTCATCAACAGTTTTCTGTGTGGTCCTCCCTAGGTTGGTTGGGGTCTGGAAGGCGATTCTCTCCCAGAGCTTCAGTTGGACAAATGATTTCTATCACTAAGGTGCTGCGGTCTAAATGATGATCAGTGTTTAAGGCCCCTGGAAACTTAAGCAGAGAGAGAACAGGCCAGAGCATTGCTGCAAATAACGTCCAGCCATTACCAAACAGCCTCTCGGAGGGTTCCCTCCGTAAAGAGAGGTTTGCTCTGCTGGGATTCGTGATTTAGCTCTGTGTTCCCTAGTGACAATAGATTTCTTCATTTCAAAGCCTAACTCCTAAGAGGCCAGGACTGGGGGCTGGGGAGGACCAGCAGTTTCCCAGCTAAGGCCTCTGTGTATTGTTAATAGCATTATCACAGTTTCTTTAAGGAAAAATCATGCATTCATTTAAGATTAAAAAAAAAAAAAGAAAAGTCCTCAGGAGAGTTAAGGTCTATTTGGTACCCTGTGTGGGTGCAGTTTTGTTTTTTTTTTCTTCTGTGGGGCAGAGGAGAAAAGAATTTCTATTTTGCAGCTGGGAGAGAGCTTTTGTGTGCACGCTCTCCCTCTTCTCTCATTTATCTCCCAGCTGACAGGATATTCAGGGAGCTGAGAAAGCGAGTGTTCAATGCAGAAATAGAGATAAGTTCAGAGTCAAAGCCAGTGGAAGCAGAGGTTCCTCTTGCTCAGGCCCCGAAGGGATGGGGCTGGGGGCGTGGCCCTGCTCAGCAATCACCTCTCCCACTGCTCTCTGCTTTATCACTCCCAGGGCTGCTGCTTCCTGGGCCTCATTCTCTGCCAGGAGCTGAGAGGCCAGTCCCAAGACTTGCACTCCTGTGGGTTTCAGGCAGGCCCCCTGCCTTCTCTAGCTTTCCTGGGTATCACAGAGGGCCCTGCTCCCTTGGATTTTTGTCACATGTGATATTATGACTTGGGTGTCTAAATAGTTTCCAAGATGGGTCCCGGATGAATGGAGGCTTCATGGCTTTGTTTTTTCACTGTTAGGGTGGTGGTCCCAGAATGAGGGAAATCACAGATCCATGAGTAGGCTGCGGTTGGCTGGCGGAGGCAAGCCCATCCCTAGAGATGTCCAACTGTATATATGAGGTTTGCTTCTTCCTGCTTTGGGGAGCAGGATAGAGGGAGATCCTGGCTGAGCAGCCAGGAGACCTGGCTCCAGCAGGGTATAAGCCGCTTCTGCACACCCTGGTCTTTGCCTCTTCATCTGTAGAGTAGGAACACAGTTCCTGCCCTGTCTACCCTGCAAGGTTGTTGTGAGGACCAAATGGGATGAGGTGTAAAAGCAATTTGTTACATTGTATAGGGCTGTGTGAATATGGGGTACTACCTTTGCTTTTCCTGCAGCACCTAGCTTAATGACTTAGATTACAAATATTTTTATACCCTGACCATGAGCTAGGCCCTGAACTAGGCATGGAGGATACAAAGGTGAGTAATACATTCCCTCATGCTCCAATGGAAGGGAAAAGCAAAACACAAGTAATTGCAATTCAGAGGGTAAGAGCTACAGAAGGGATAGTCAGGGGCTGTAAGAACACAGAAGAAAGTGATCTATCCTAGCTTTAGGGGGTTTGGGGGGACTTCCTATAGGAACTGACATCTAAACTGACATTGGAGGGATGAAAACATGAGGTTTGTTCTCAGTTAGTGTTTGTTGAGTGAATAAGATAATTTAAAATGCTATGAAATACAAGGATAACTGCTCCCAGTGTTCATTTATCAATTTATAGGTAGGAAACAGACTCAGGTTAATTCTCTCAGATGTCCAGCAAGTATGTGGAAGATTTAGGATGAACATCCAGGTTCAATGTTCAGTGATTCTCCTGTGCTTGGGAGAATGGATGACTGTTCCCATGTAAGGACATGGTACGTGGTACATGGTACTCTGCAGTTATGAGGACAAATGTGTCATTATGAGGGTGGATTCCCTGAGGGAAAAACTCAGATTTGGAGATTTTGTGCAATTAGTTTATTGGGGCTTGCTCTCAGGATCAACATCTGTGCAGGAGTTGAAGAAGCAGGACTGGGCAGAAGAGGGAAGAGACTGAATGGTGATTGGTCACATCAAGAGCCTCTGCTGATCTCACAGGGAGCATTGAGGCTGGGTTGGCCTTCAGAGTTGTCCTGAATTAGGGGAGGTGGCTGAACTTTGTACCCTCACATCAACCTGTCAGCCCAAAAGAGGCTGTGACCTTCGGAGAAGCGGATCCCTAGAGCATGTCTGGAAAGGGGCTCAGTTGAGGGTTATGGGCCACCAACCTTGTGGGCTGCTGGGACGTGGTGCCATAGTCCTGACATGGGAAGAGGGTGCTGGCAGGAGAACCAATAGAATTCTAGGGCTGTGAGGCACAAAGTCAAAGGCTTGTAGGCTCAGTAGTCAATCAGGCTGAATGTTAGCGTGGGGGTTTTCCCACAGAGTGAAAGGAGGGTCTCTGGGGGTGGACAGAGCTGGAGGTCTGAGCAGGGATGGTTAAAAGCCTCTGCTTCAGGTAAGAGTTCATGGGTGGGGCCCAGGTCTTTGCTAGATCAGGGTGGGCTAGTGAAAGAGTTGTTTTTAGCCCCCTGGAACTGGAGGCTCAGAGGCTGAGTAAGGCTCAGCTTTGTAGACATCCTGGCATCTGGATTGGCTGGTGTCTTGGGAGGAGACTGGGCCTCCAGGTGGCCCAGCTGTGGGGACAGGGAAGGCAGAGGCTGTACTGGGAAGTGGGAGCTGACACCACTCTCTCCATCAGGGAGCAGTCTCCAGAGTCCCCAGCCCAACTGCCTCCAGGGTGAGCTAATTTGGCTGCAGCTCCCACCATAGCTGTTTCCATGGATACATTTCAAGCCTCAGTCTGGTCATCTTCAAAAGCATCAAAGGCAGCAAACCCCATCCATGCATAATCTTTTGTTATAGCCCCACAAATAGCTTTTGTTATAGCCCTTCCCTCATCCCTCCCATCTATCCTGCAAACCAAAGAATCGGGCTTAATTGTGGCACAGTCATCTAGCAAAGAAGCATTGGATTTTTTTCTGGAAGTTTAGAAGACTTGAGTTTGAATCCCAGTCATATGTAAAATGCAAATAATGATACCTAGGGCATAAAATTGTTGCAATGATTAAATGAGATAAATGTATCTGAAAATGCCTAGCACATTGTCAGACCCATGGTGGGTCCTCATTAAATGTTAGTTTCTTTCCTCTTTATATATTTGTCAGTTGTGCCACTTGGAAATCACATTTCTCCAGTAGCACCCACAATCTCTGTATAGTGTCTCCTTGAGTGTCATATGCACTTACTATTGAATAAACTGTCCTTGATGTCAATTTAGTTTCCCTGATGGCAAACATAAAGTCATGACCTCAACTTCATAGGGTATCTCTTGACCATTCTGTTTGCTGGCCCCCAAGTTTGGAAGGAATCGGTTAGAGGACCTTGTAGGCACCTGGACCTGTGTCTTTCTCTTCCTTTTGCTGGGAGCATGTGCAGGCACACAGAGGTGGGGGAAGCTCCCTGCCTCCGGAGAGTCCACTCCAGCAGATGAGTTTGCTGCAGCTCCGCTTAGGAGGTTAATGGACACCAGATGTCTAGGCAGGCACGCTTTCATTTTCTCCTGGAACCACTTAATTTGGCTGAACATCTGCCTTGGCTTCCTGGCTTTTCTATCACCTGAGCTTTCACACTAGTTCAACCACCAAAGGATGTCAGGGGAGATCTCTCTCCCGTTTCCTCACTCAGGGTCTTGGGGTAGACCAGTCTGATGTGTGAGAGTTAGAGGTGGTGCTCAAGGGGGTTCAAGGGTGGGGAATGCTTCGCTCCTGTCACTGCCCTTCATATCTGGTCTGTTGACACTGAGGCTTCCTGTTGGAAAACCAATGTTAAGCCAACAAAATGGTATCTGCCTGATTAGGGACTATCTCCATCTGGACCAGCACTGGCTGGCTGTCAAGGGTGGGCAGGGGGCTGGGGGTAAAGTCTTTGGAAGTGACTTGAAGGAGGTCTCTATGCTCTCATTCCTCTCCTGCTCCATGACCTCTATGTTTCCAGACCATTGACAGTTGCTTTCCTCAGGGGGAAGTTGAGATTTGATTTGTGCTTGGAAAGTGCCTTTTTGTTGTTGCTATCATTGATTTTTAAATGTTGGCATGTGTCAAAGTGACCTAAGGAGTCTAGTTTTAATAAGGGGCAGACCGCTGGACCCCACAGTGGGACTCAGTAGACCTATGGTGGAGCCCGGGAATCTGTATTTGAAACAAACACCCCAGGCAATGCTGATGCAGGTACCTTCACACTACTGGGAGCAATGTGACCTGGAACCCTGTCTATTTGGGGATCTGGAGTTTCTTCTGCTTCTATCCCAGGAATGTCTACACATGTTCATGTCTTTTCTTCTTTGCCTGGGAAACTTCTCATCCAATAAAATTCAGATCAAAAGTGGCTTCAACTGTGAGACCTTGTCTGTGTTCTCTTTTATTGAGTAGAATTACTTTCTTCCTCCTTTTGCTTCCATAGCGCTTTGCAGGTACTTGTATAGGATGGCACAACCTGCATTTATCATGTGCTTCTCTATGCTCCTTGAGGGTAGGAAGCTCGTCAACTTCATCTTTCTGTTTATCCTAGAATAGAGCAGAATAGCATGGCATAGGAATTAATATATATTTATTGACTAACAAAAGAATCCTTGTCTGGCTCCCTTAGTAATGTACACTGACTGTATTAGGGTCTTCATAAAGTATATTCAAATAAGACAATTTTAGCTTTGATAATACAGCTTATTTATCTTCAAATATATCAATGACATCTAAAGGACAAATGCTTTTTATTTTTATGGCTCATGGCCCTAATCCCCATAGATCACAGTTTACTATCTTCCTGGCTGTAGCTATTTTATTTTCCCCAAGCACACAAATGATGTCTTGCTTATAACTGCCACATTATCAGCCCCCTGCTTTAATCAGTTTAAATGCTATTTTTTTGCCCCCAGTTCAGTTCTCTCTCTGTCTCTGTATCTCTCTCTCTGTCAAAAATAAAAATAAATAAATAAATATATTAAAAAAAAATGGGGAAGCCGGGATGGCTCAGTGGGTTAAGCGCTCACTTTGCAGCACCGGGGACCCGGGATCGAATCCCAGCCCCGGCCTGTGCGGAACCATATGCTGAGCTGGGAGCTCCCCCAGTTCAGTTCTCTCTCTGTCTCTGTATCTCTCTCTCTGTCAAAAATAAAAATAAATAAATAAATATATATAAATGCTATTTTTTTGGTTACTAGTGAACCTACAACCTATATTTCATTTTGTAGTTTTTAAGGCATTTTTGAAACTTGTTATTTTTCTTAAACATCTATACTTTAACATATAGAGTGATGTTAGTCTCCCATTTCTTCTTTGTCATGATTCTTCTATTTAAAATCTCAAATTGGTATCTGTTTCAATGGCAAGTTTTCAGTGGGTAGGGGACTATGTGTTTGCAATTATTTTTGGACAGGGCTTAGTATGTCCAGTCATAATGAAATTTGTAGAGTGACATGTAGTTTATACAGGACTGACCCATCAGCAATGCTTTGACCCAGAGAATGCTATTATATCCCCTCTAGGGTCTCCCTAGCTAGTAAGAGACATAGCCAGCATTTGAATGTAGTTCTACTCTCTCAAAATCCCTTTCAAAAAGGATCATCACAGCACTATTTATAATAACAAACAAAATCTCAGCCCATGTATTGTCCAACAGGAGGAGCACAGGTAAGTGGCGGATGGCCTCTTGGTCAGCTTGAGCTGCTATAACAATATGCCACAGGCTGGGGACTTAGAAGCCAGACATTTATGTCTCACCATTGGTGTTTGGGAAGTCCAAGACGGGGGTGACAGTGTGGGCAAGCTCTCAGTGAGGGCTCTCTTCCTGCCTTGCAGACAGCTGCCTTCTTGTTGTATCTGTACATGGGGCAGGTGGGGTGGTGTTGGTGTGGGGGAGGGGCGGGAGGCTGTAAGGAGGGAGGGGGAGAGAGAAAGAGAAGGAGAACGTGAGTGCAAGCTCTGACCTGTTCCTCTCCTAATCCCATCATGGGGGCTACACCTCATGACCTCATCTAAATCTAATGGCCTCCAAAGGCCCCACTTCCAAATACCATCACATTGGGTATTAGGGCTTCGGCACATGAAGTTGAGGCAGACACACATTTAGTCCACAACTGAGGGTCACAGCCGTTTGATGGAATATTAAAAAGGAGGTCTATGAAGGCAGTAGAGCAACATTTAATATATTTATTGTCGTGGCAATGATGTAAAATGAATAAGGAAATAAACATGGCAAAATGAATAACACTTAATTGGTGGTTAGTTGAAATGCCATGATTAAAAAAAAAAATTTGTTTTCAGTTTTGCCAAAAAATCAGTGTTGTTAAAAACAAAAACATAAAGCTGAACCCCATCCCACCCCACCCCTGCCTTTGTCACTACACATTTGCACTTTATTAATGCTTCTGAGGTGCTGATGAAGTGAGAGTAACTTCCAGCTCCCAGAGAGCGAGTGTGTGTGCATGAGTCACAGGAGTGCATCGGATGCTGACGATTAAGCCCATGGCAAATGCAGATTTAAGTAACTCTGATAACAGGGCTCTGGAGCATCCTTCTTGGAGATTAAAGCTTTCAGGCTGTTAGCAGCTGAGAGGTGCTGGGGATCCGAGATAGCTGGCTTAGAAAGGAGAAGAAGGCAGGGGTGGGGTGGGGGGAGCAGATATTAGATGGGGATGGGGGTGGGTAGGAAAATGCATCCCATTCAGGTGAGTGTTAGTTTTTGAAGTTGGCTGTCACCTGGAGAAATGGTGGAAAACATACTGGCATCTGGGCAAAGGACAGTGTGTCTGCCTGCTTCCTGCCTTTCACTTGCCTTCCTACAGGCTGGGTTTGAATTTCATGGGCTGGCCTATTACTCCAGCTTGTTTTGTGTGTTTTCATTATTAGGTAGCGACTAATCCTGACTTCAAAATATAAGGATGGTCGTAAGCCTTTCTGGGGAGAAGGACCAGGCCTCTCCTCTTTGCAGTCCTTTCCTTGCACCTATTTGTTTAATGCATATGTAGTTTGTCCCTTTCTTGTGCTGGGCAAAATGTTAAGTGCTGAGAGTAGACAAGTATGGTCTTGACCTTCATGGAGTTTACAGCTAAGCACTTTGTTTAGGACAGGCTACATAATTTTCAGGGCCTGGTACAAAATGAAAATGCAGAGTCCCTCATTCAAAAATTATTAAGACTTTGAGATGGTGCTGGCAGAGCACCAAGCTAAGCACCCTTCTGAGAGATGGGTGTCATGGAACTTGTATGTATGTGTACAGGTTACAGGCCCAGGAAGTTGGCACTGTGCTTGTTTCTTGAGAGCACCTTTGTCACCCTAGTGCTTTTCTCTTTGAGATTGGTTTTCCTGTTCTTTTTTCTTTCTTTCTGCAAGGAGAACAATTTATTCCTTCCTATTTGCTCCAATCCTCCTCATCCCTGTGTGTGGGAAATGAACAGCCTCAGAAGAGGGTGACTGCTTTGATTCCGTGGTCCTACACAGAGAAACAGTAGAATACAGATAAAAGGCAAGATAAATATTACTTAAATATTGGTTACTTGAGACACGGACTAGGGGCCACATGGACACATACTGAATGCTCAACTTCTCTGAAAACACGAGGACATAATCAAATATGATGATGGAAAGCTTTGCCATAGAAAGTTTTGCCCTGTGGAGCAAATTGATAAGCTGTGATCAGTCTAAGAATTATTTATAGGCCTGCAAGACAGCCTTTCTTTTTTTTATTTTTTTTTTAAAGATTTATTTTATTGATTTTTGACAGAGAGAAACAGAGACAGAGAGAGACAGAGAGACAGAGAGAAGGGGGAGGGCCCAGAGCAGTCTCCATAGTTGACATTAGTTTTCCATATAGTTTCACTCCACAGGTGGGCACAGGGCTGCGCAGGGCAGGAACTGGGCCGGGAGCCTCTCACATAGGTCCCGGCAAGAACTGAACTGGGGGCATTCCCCAGTTCAGCATGTGGGTCCACATGGGCCGGGGCCAGGATTCGATCCTCAGTCCCCGGGGCTTCAAAGCGAGAGTTTAACCCGCTGAGCCATCCCAGCTTTCCCTAGGACAGCCTTTCTAGAAAGGCCTGCTCTCTGTACAGTGACATGGAGTAGAGAGTTTACCAGTTTTTATAAAGCAACAGACACTTAACTGAAAATAATAATAGATCTATGAGTAACTATAATAGAGTAGTTTTGCATTTCCCAAAATGTTTTTTAGAATATTAATTTTAAGAGAGAGATTTTACTTCAGTGAGGTAATTTGACAAATCAGTTTTAGAAATGCTTCATACTCTGTTCCCTATTGGAGATTTACAATTCATATGAAAGTTCTATGGCCACAAAAAAGCCCTTAACCCTTTTAACAATGTTATTTGATTATGATACCTCTTTTAAAAAGTAACAACTGGCAACTATATCTATAGATATCTGTAGGATATATATAGTTATATCTATCATCTATCTGTCTATCTGTCACCTATTTATGTAACAGGGACACTGAAGAATATGTTTTGGGAAACATTGGTGATACACTTCTAAATTTTAAGATGGGTGATCACAGGATCTGGGTTTCAGACCCACTCGACGACCATGAACAAGTTATATATATTTTTTCAGAGATGGTCTTCCTATTCGATAAATAATAATACCCACATCACACAACGTACAGATTAAATGACACACTAGGTCTGAAAACCCATTTTGTAAACTGTTAGGTTGTCTTGCAAAACATTTAGTGGTTATTGAAATGAGATTGAAAAAAACAAGCATGGTCTGTGTTTGAGTCTAGGCTAACTGAAGCCTGGAGAGGTTAAGAAGGGAGCCTGGCGTTCAGTCGTTTAGTGGCAAAGGCAGTCAATCTCCTGATTCGCAGCACTCATCCAGATACATTCTAAACCCGCTCTGCTCAGAGATGTTAGTTTAGAGAACAGATAGGCTGCCTCTTCGACAGGAAAGCTCCATGGAACAGCTGGAGGTGACACTGGCATCAAAATGCCAACCTTCCTTTCTAGCTTTGACATCTGGTGTTGGCAGAATGATGAATTCAGAGGTGACAGATTTCAAGAGGGAGTGTGTCCTCCCAGGCTTTCACACCCAGTTATGTCTATGACCCCCACCTCTACTCTGAGGTAACAGGGAAGGCGGGGCATGAATGAAGGGAAGGTTCTCTGTTCAGAATCCTTTAGGGAGAGGAGGAAAACTTTGGAAAAGTATCTTTTCTTTCCTTCTTTAAAGGAGAAGCAGTGCAGAGTGGAAAACATGGAGGGAGCAATTAGGAAACCTGGGTTCTAATCTTGTTTCTGCAACTAACTAGTCATGAGATCTTTGGCGGTTCCCTCTGGGTTCAAATGAGAATGTTGAACTAGTTTACAAAATGTAGACTTTTTTTTTTTTCTATTTTTATTTTTTAAGATTTATTTTATTGTTTTTTTTATTTTAATTTTAAAGATTTATTTATTGTTTTTCACACACAGAGAGAGATACAGAGACAGAGAGAAGGGGGAGGGCCCAGAACAGTCTCCATAGTTGCACATCATCGGTTTTTCCACATAGTTTCATTCCACAGGTGGGCGCGGGGCTGCACAGGGCAGGAACTGGGCTGGGGTGTCACCCCGGTGAGAACTGAACTGGGGGCACTCCCCAGTCCAGCATATGGGTCCACACGGGCCGGGGCCGGGATTCGACCATCAGTCCCCAGGGCTGCAAAGTGAGCACCTAACCCACTGAGCCATCCCGGCTTCCCCCATATTATTTTTTTTTATAGAGACAGAGAGAGACAGAGAGAAGGGGGAGGGCCTAGAGAAGTCTCCATAGTTGTCTGTCATCAGTTTTCTTCATGGTTCGTTTCACACATGTGGGTGGGGTCCGCACAGGGCAGGAACTGGGCTGGGGACCTCCTGCATGGGAAGTACACTCCAATACAGTTCACACTGGCTGGGGCCGGGATTCAATTCTTGGTCCCTGGGGCAGCAAAGCAAGCACTTAACTCTTTGAGCCATCCCGGCTTCCCCCTTTATTACTATTTTATTTTCATGAATTTTTCATATGTGCATCACCCTTCTAATTATTTTCTGCATATTTTTTTAAGTAGATCTATTTTATACAAATTATTTTAAAGGGAAACATTGGGTTCTTCTGAAATGAAAGTTAACATTACTGTTATATAGTGAGAGTAACTTTAAAAACACAAACAAGGAATGATTAAGATGGGAAATTTTATGTCAATGCATATTTTACCAAAATTAAAAAAACTATTTTAAATCCAAAGGAAAAAAAACAAACTATTAAGTAATATTTACTCTTGTATTGCTTCAAATCTTTCATCCATCAGTGGCAGTATATAATCTGAAAAGCAACTTCTAGCTCCAAAAGTTTCAGTATAGACGATGGTTCTAGTGCAAACAATGCCATAATGCCCTTGGCAGAGAGCCACACATCTTGACAGACCAACAGTTTAACTTTCTCCATCACACAGTATCTGTGGAAACACCCCTCCTCCAACTTTGGCAGTCTGTAATGGGTGAGACCAGGCCCATGTCTTGTCCCTGTGAGAGTACTGCGCAGCCTGCTAGATGGTCTGTCATCTGCATGGTGGTCATTGTCACCTGGATTAAACTATTCCCTCTGTTTGGAGTATCTTCCAGTCTTTCTTTTCCAAACCTAAATCCACAAACCCTTTGGATCCTACTACCTTCAGAGCTCCTGGGATCACTCCAAAGTCACAGTGGTCATTTCTACTTTCTCCCTAAGGATTTAGCAAGGGGTCAGATCACCTTCACCCAGAAGGTGGGCCCACTCTTTGTGATCTTTGGTCCCGGGGCCAGTCAAGGCTGGACCACAGCTCACACTGACTCCTTGCCATTTGGAAACCCATACAGTACAGCTTAGCCCCTAGCCAAGGGGAGAATTTTTTTCAGACCAAAGAGCCTTTATTTTTTACAGCTTCCTTCAGGTCCGCACCCCGACTCCAGTGTAACAGGGACCTGAGTCTCACCTTCCCAGTGTCTTGCCCAAGACCCCAAATACCAAACGTCTTGGTGTTTGAAATTTCCTCACACATCTATTGTTTCTTTAGTCCTCTGCCACCCAACCTGGGTGTCTCCTCTGCTTGGCTCCCCAATTCACAGAAGGTGCTAATGCCTTTCTTGTGATTCTGCCAGTGGGGAAATCGAGGTCAGGGAGACCTGCCAAGAATACCTTCCAGTGTTTTTTTATTGTGTTTTTTTTTAACAGAGAGAGAGAGAGAGAGAGACAGAGAGAAGGGGGAGGGCCCAGAGCAGTCTCCATAGTTGACAGCATTCGTTTTCCATATAGTTTCACTCCACAGGTGGGCACAGGGCTGCGCAGGGCAGGAACTGGGCCAGGAACCTCCCGCATAGGCCCTGGCAAGAACTGAACTGGGGGCACACCCCAGTTCAGCATGTGGGTCCACATGGGCTGGGGCTGGGATTCGATCCTCGGCTCCGGGGCTGCAAAGTGAGTGCTTAACCTGCTGAACAGTGGTTTTTAAGGAGAAACAATCTGTAAGTGATCACTGAAGGCAATGGGCTGAAAGGATGGTTTTAAAGAGAGAAAAGAGAATGGACAAAGCAACCTATTTACCTATGGATTGTATTAATAGAGAAGAAGGTAGTGAAATAAGCCAGGCTGGACTGGAGTCAGAATGCCCAAACTGTCCCCCTTAGGATTTCTTGTTTCAGTCACTTGGTCCGACCATTCATCCAGTTGCCCAGGCCAGAAACCTGGGCGTTATACTTGACTTTTCTCCCTCACCAGAGAGTCTAACTGGTTATTAAGTCTTGTTTTACTTACTTCCTGAATATCTTTTAATTTCAGCTCTTTTCCATGGCCCCTGCCAACTACTAAGGTCTCACCAGCTTTTACCTGGGCTGGTTTAGCAGTCTCCTCTCTGGTCTTGCTCTTCCTGCTTTCAGCTCTATCCCACCCATTCCTATCTGCAGTCTAAAATATCTCCCAGAAATGTATATTTGACCCTGTCATGTCAGCCTCATGTTAGAACCCTTCAGTTTCATAATGACTGCCTCCAGGGTGAAGTTTGGACCCGTTAGCCACAGGAAAAACTCTTCTTGCTCTACTCCTGCTTGAACCTCTGTGGTGGAGGTCCTCAAATCACCCTTAGGTTTGATGGCTTATATGAAGGACTCAACAGAACTCAGAAGAGTTGCTATACTCACAGTTATGGTTTATTATAGCAAAAGGATACCGATTAAAATGAGCAAAGGAAAAGGTGCCTAGTGTGAACTAGGGGACAGTAGGCATAAGCTTCCAGATGTCCTCTCCTAGTGGGGTCAAATGGACAGTGCTTAATTCTCCCAGCAGCAATGTATGACAGCACATTGAAGTATAGCCAGCTAGGTAAGCTCATGTAAGCCTTAGTGTCTAGGGTATTAATTGGGGGTCATCACCTGTGTGATGGGCCTTAGTTTCTCAGTCTCTAGGCCCCTCAGACACCAAAGACCCCAGGCAAACAAACACAGGCCTTCACCATAAATCATATTGTAGCATAAACTGGCATGGCCCCAAGCCCCATGTGTGCAAAGACACTTATCATACAGGATATTCCAAAACCTCAGAGGTTATCATCTCCCAGGAGCTGGTCTAGGACCAGTCCTTTCTTTGGAATGTGCAGAGTTTGAGTACTCCAGGCCTCCTGAGTTAACCCTTTCTTGCACACCTTCCAACCTCATATTCACCACTCTCTCCCATGTACCCTATACTCCAGCCATATCATGTACCCTGCATTCTTATACCTCTGTGCCTTTGCATATATTGTTCCTTATGCCTGTAATTCCTTTCTATCTCCCCTGCCCTAATCTACCTGGAGAGCTCTCACTCATCCTCAGGTCTTAGAAGCATGCCTTTCTGCTGTCCCCAAGAAGGCTGAGCTTCTGCCTTTGTGTGTACCCAAAACACCCTAAATACCTCCTGTCATTCACAGGTCATTCTGTGTCTATTTCTCACACAATAGGAAACACTATTAGCTCCTTTAAAGTGGGGAATGTGTAGTTCATTAAAAACTGTTTATTTTATGTTTTTGCAATTTTAAAGGTAATACTCATGGCAAAAAATTGGGACAGCATGTTACTTTTCAACTTTTTCTCTCCAGTGTTTTCCACATGATAATCTTTGTGACCATAGAGCCTGGGCCTGACTCTGCTTCCAAGTTGCTGCCTGATGTTGCCTAAATCTCCCTCAGGTTATGAATGAGGGTGCCCACACCTGGGTTCTCACCCATCCTCCTTTCCCTGTCATTCCAGAACTGTGGGATGGGCTGGGAGCTAAGGATATGGAGTTGAGGAAAACACAGCCCTTGTTCTGAGGAGCTCAGTGTGGTGGGGGAGACAGAGAAGAGACTCACTGTGGTGTGAGAAAGTGCCATGAACAAAAGGTTCTGGCAATGTGGAGGAGGAAGAGCAAGCTCTCATCAACAAGACAAATAATATCAAGTGTTGGAGTAAGCGTCTTTTTATTTTTTATTTTTTATTTTTTAAGGCAGGAAGTAGAGATTGGGTGGGGGTGGATGTTTGAGTAATGGGAAACTTCCTAGAGAAGTTGACATTTGGGCTAGGCCTTGAAGGAATTTAGGATTTTGCTCAGGGATGGAAGAAGTTTCCAGGCCAAGATCATGGAACAAAAAGGGGTGACTGGCCATGTGTGGCCTGGGCTGGCTGAGCTCCAGGCTGCGGGGCTCCCTTTCACCCAGAGTCCCTAGCCCTCCTATGTGACATACCACTTGGATTGCCTTTGATCCCAGGCGGGGGTTGTCCTTGCAGAGCTGCTGGCCCCGCGTGCTGTTTTGGTCGCGGGGCTTCTTTGTTTTGATTTTTTTTTGTCATTTGGCTCTGGATATGTGTGAAATCGTAATTCAGGCTCGAAATAGCTGGCTGATGAAAACCTTGTGAACCAAAAACTTGGGGGAAATGTGCACTAAAACAGATGTCGAGCAGCCCAGGTAGCTTTGTGCCTATACACACTCTGATGGGCACCTCTCTCTGGTCTGAAATAGCAAGCCCTGGGGATCTGAGCCAGCCAGTGCTATTCCATTGTCCCACATCTTTAGTTTCAGTGAATTTTTTGAGAAAATGGGATTTTGGGAGGCCGAACTGTCATGCTTGAGATCATGGTGAGACCTGTATGTTCATGCCAGGAGCTCAGTGTCCTCCCTGAGTTCTGCTGACTCACCTGTTCTCATCTCCTGTCTTCTAAATCACTCCCTGCTGCTCCCTGCTGCTGTAACCAGGGTTTTCATTCCATATTCTGCAGTCTTTAGGTGCGCTGAAAAGACCACCAGGGCTCCATAGAGTATTTTTCCAATGTGTGTGTAAATGCCTTTGTTGCCACTTACTGGTCCTAGGATCATGGGTAGGTAACTTAACCTCTCTTGTGTCTCAATTTCATCTGTAAAGTGGGGACAGTTACAGCACCTTGCCCGTTGGGCTGGCAGGATGAAATGAGATTTCATGTGAAAAGCAGTTAGAACAGTGCTTAGCATATAGTAAGAGTATTATGATTATCTGTATCTCTAAATTATACTGTAAAATCCATCATCTATCTTAAAACCTGGAATAATAGGAAAATAGGAAATACAGGGAGACCTAGGTTTGAGTCCTGGTTACCCAATGTCACAGAGCAAATACACTTTCTCTTGGGACGTAATTGGTCATAGTAAAATGATAAGGGTGAATTAGATCAGAAATGACAGATATATGAGAGTGTAGAACTTACAGGATTTTCTCATTTCCTACTGGTCTCAGATATGTTCTCAGAATCTTTTGAATATAACTGTCCAGGCAGCCATTGTAAATTGATTAGATGGCACCTGACTTGTAATCTGTTTCCTGTCCTTGGACTAGATGATATTTCTGCTCTGATATTAAATAAAGGGTTGTGTGGAGCCAAATTTTTAGGCCACAGTAACCCATCCCCTTCCCACACAACTCTGCCCACCAAGTTTAACAACAGATAAAACTGACTTTCAGAAAGGACTTCTAAATCATTTAGCTGAGGATATGCAGTGGGTGTGCCTTATTGGTTACAACATTTCTTAAACCTCAGTTTTCTCTTCATGATATTCAAGACACTCCAACTGAAGGTCTCAACACACTTTATTTCCACCTTTAAATTTAGTTTTAAGTTAGCTTAATGAGTATTGGCATTTATATGTCTTCTTTTAGGCGGATATGGAGAGGGCTTGGCCTCTGACCTCAGGGAGTTTATAACTTTATAGGGGAGGCAGGATTGAGGCATACAGAGCAACAAAGGAATAACAGTACAAGGTTGTATGCAATCAATTGCTAAATAAAGTCCTAAAACATACATTATAGACCACAGATAGGAAAACACAGCATAACTGTGTCCCTGGCAGACATAACTAATCGATTACTACAGCGTAGGTGCTGCCTAATGATCCTTCTCAACATGGAGTTCTAGGCAATCGCTCCCATAGGGTCAGAGGTGGCAACAAATAAAATCCATATGCCATTCTGTGTTATTAATAGTTAAAATATGTATAGCTAGCTGCTGTAACAAATAACACTCAAAATCTCAGTGGCTTAGCAGAAGAAAAGTTTATTTTAAACTTATTTTAAATTAGTAGGGAAGTCTACTCCACAGAGTCATTCGGGAACCCAGGTTTCTTCCATCTTGTGACTTGGTCCCCTTGAAGGCCTATGGAATCCTTTTCATTAAGCCTTGAACGGAAAGTGAGAGTGTAGGCCATGCCTGAGGATTCTTTATGGGCTAGGCCTGGAAGGGGCATACACTATTGTGCTCACCTTTTATTGACTGGAACTCAGGCATATGACCACACCTGACTACAAGGAAGTCTGGGAAATGTAGTCTAACTGTTCCAAGGAAATGGGGAAGAAATGCAGATATTGATGGACACTAGAAATTTTTGCCACACACCCCAGAATAACAGGAGATTTCCAAAAGGAGTAGAGTTGTCAGAGAAGACTATGAGAAGAGTTCTGAAAGATGTATATACTATGTGACTATGTCAAGGGGTGGGGAGTAGGGAGGGCATTCCAGGCAGGGACAAAATAAGAGTAAAGATTAGGGGTTAGGGGGAAGCTGGGATGGCTCAGTGGGTTAAGCGCTCTCTTTTTACAGCCCTGGAGAGTATGAATTGAATCCTGACCTGCAGACCCATATGCTGAACTGCGGTGTGCTTCCTATGCAGGAGACCCCCAGTTCAGTTTTTGCCCCCCACTCCCCAGTTCGGCCCCTGGCTTAAGGGGGCATGCCTCCCATGCAGGAGGCCCCCAGCTCAGTTCCCACCCTGTGCAGCCCCCGCCCACCTGTATAGAACAAAACCATGTCGAAAACTGATGAGGTTCAACTATGGAGACTGCTCTGGGCCCTTGCCCTTGTCTCTGTCTCTGTCAAAAACAATAAAATAAATCTAAAAAAATAAAAAAAGAAGATTAGGGGTGGGAACCATTTGGCTTTATGCAAAGACAGAAAGGAGACAAGATTGGCTAGAATCAAACATTTATGGGAAGAGATACTGCATGGATAGGATTAAATAATGGTGGGTCCCTGGCAATGATGATGTTTCCTCTCTAAATGGCAGAAATTTGGACAAGTGTTTTGTCTGGTAGATGCTATAAAACAGGAAAAGACCCATAGCAATAACTGATCTGAGTCTTTCAGCTTCTGGTTTTTCCTTCTGCTGTTCTTCAGTGAACCCAACAGCCTATTTAGAAATACCACCCTTTCTCAAGTTTCCTCCAAATCTTTTCTTTAATGGTGTAAAGAGAATTCCCATTGAGAAGGGAGTGAGTCAGGAAGCTGGGAGTAGTAGCTCTTATCCCAACTTTGCATCTTTCCCTATTTGCATTTATTATCATGCACTAATTATGAATAGAAAGCCTCAGCCTTTGTGAGTTTGCATTAATTTAGATTGCTTTTGAAAAGCAATCAAGGAAGGAATTAAGTGGTCATACATCAAAGGGAAAAAAGCCATGGCACCAAAGCCATGGTAATGTGCTGTAACTGGCCATGCCAAGCTGTGGCGGGCTTTCCTCTAGCTCCGGGAATATTGGCAGGTGCACCTGAGCTCTTCTCGAACATTTGTGGCTCTGTTTATTGCACTTTTGATCAGTATCTGAGTGATCAAAAAATAGAGAAGGCATGTGTAGCAGGCGATCACTGGACTGAGACAAGACTCTTTTCCTTTCTGAGCCTCATTTTCCTCATTTATAAAATGGAATAGTGGCTTTGTTGCTCTTTTATTAAGGTGACCAACCATCCTCCTTTAGGGAGAACAGTCCTCCTTTTGGAAGTTCTGTCCTCCCTTGAAAAGTGTTCTCCTAGATGTCCTCCTTTTTGACTTGTGTTTTTATCCACAGAGCTACCAGACATTAAAATAGACAACAATTGTCTATTTGAAGAAATTAGAAAACTGAATATTTATTTAAATTCTGAAAAATTGGTTGAGTGGCAAAATGAACATGTTGAAGTTGATAAAAGATGAATGAAAATATTCAACTATTTCAAAAATGTGCATATACCATATGAAAATTTACTTCTAGTCCAATTTACATTGTGCTGCCCTGGCACTAATGCAGCAGTTGAAAGGGTATTTTTAAAAAAAAAATATTTATTTATTTATTTATTTTTATTTTTGACAGAGAGAGAGATACAGAGACAGAGACAGAACTGAAGTGGGGGAGCTCCCAGTTCAGCATATGGGTTCGCACGGGCTGGGGCTGGGATTTGATTCTCGGTCCCTGGCGATGCAAAGTGAGTGCTTAACCCACTGAGCCACCCCGGCTTCCCCTGAAAAGGTATTTTCAATTGCTAATGATTTTTGGACAACTGAAAAATCAAGACTGAACGTTGATACTCTAGCTGCAGCACTTGCTGTGAAATTCAATATGAAAAATAGTTCTTATACGGATATTTCTAATATTTTGTTAGAAAATGACACATTAACAAAAAATATTCATTCAATCGAAAAATATTCATATTTAAATAATAATGAATCATAATATGCCTGTTATCTATTTACTATATTTTAATGCTTTCTGTTTAGTATTGTTGCAAAGAATAAATTTTTTATTTGCCATATTTGTTTCTTTAATTTATTTATGTTCTCCTTTTCATTGGAAAAAAGTTGGTCACCTTATCTTTTATGCCCCTCCCTCTAGGTCTCCAACTCTCTGTTAAAGTTTTTTTGAGGACATATAATTGTGTAACATTACACATGGACACATGAATTACCTGCTCCTAATGAGGGTTTCCTTGCTCAGTCTTTGCAGGCATGATTAGAAACAGGAAAGTAAGCTAATATTTCTATATCTCTCTTCTGCTACAATTGAAGCATGGCTTTCTTAGCTGTTTGCTTTTTGTTTTACTTGTGGTCTTTAAAAATCTGTTTGTGAAGTATAATACACATAAAGAAAAGCATGGTTTTGATAAGTGTACAGCTTGATCCTTGCTTTGTATGTTTGTTTATTTGTATTCTCTTTTTCCTCCCTCACACTGAAAGGGCCTAGGCCAAGAGTTGCATACCTATTGCTTTTGTGGGCCCCTGGCAGGAGGTTGTTTGCTAAATGAATTTGGGGGACTTGCTGTGTGGACCTGGTTGTTCTAATCACCATTGCAGTTAATGTGAGATGGGCAGGGGTTTGAGGGCATCATTGATTGGTATAAGCCACATCTCACAGAGGCTTGGATAAGATCCTCAGGGAGCACTCATCCAGTGTGAAATGAGACAGAGGCTGAGGGTAGAGCCCTGATTGAAGAGGTTGGTAGAGGAAAAGGAGAAGGGAGGAGGAAGTGGGGCAGAATGACCCACTGTCAAAAGGGACAACAAAGAGAAAGAAGCAGAGACTAGATTCATACAAGCCAACGGG
The DNA here is from genome assembly GCA_004027555.1 of Craseonycteris thonglongyai. NCBI lineage: Eukaryota > Metazoa > Chordata > Mammalia > Chiroptera > Craseonycteridae > Craseonycteris > Craseonycteris thonglongyai. The sequence continues at coordinate 22,729 of PVKE010001286.1, forward strand.
GTCAGGGGTGGAGGGGTATGGGGTGTCAAGTTCAGACAAAGAGAGGATGAGGAGGACCAGGGCTGAGATAGACCCCTGGATTTATGATTAGGAGGTTGGCGAAGATGATGCTTCTTTGAAGAGGTGAAAAGGAGTTGATGTGTGCAGAGATAATGGGTGGAAAGCACTTAGCAGTTGGTGTGCTTCCCTCCTAATTACCTCCCACTGCTGGGCACGCTGATTAAATCCTGCCTGGCCCCTTTCTCAGTTAATCCACCACTGGGCTTCCCCCTCCACTTCTTATCTCGAAGGCACATTGCCTTTTAAAGAGATCGTCACTAAAGCTCTTTTTGCTGAAGAAATAGTACGATACAGGGAGAATTTAGTATCCACTGGCTATAGAAAGGTCTGATTACCCTTGCTCTGGGGCTGTCCAAATGACAAGCTACTCTTCTGTAGAATAACAGATGCCCCCAATGTTTATACAAAAGCAGCTTATTGATTGAACTGACTCAAATTGAGTGGATTTCAGTAACTGGAAACAAACATCTACTTTGGGCTACCTAAGGACACAGCATAATTTTTCCTGGGTCATATGTATGTACTTGAGAGCTAGAGTTTCATGCTTTCACTTGACATTTAGCTGAGGCTCTCCAAAGGACAGGGTATTATCTGTAACATAGGATGATACTTAGCTTTCAGAGTTATATGAGGATTAACGAGATTTTCTATCTCATATATTTAGTGTCATCCCTGGCATATAGTTGGCATTTGATAAAAGATGGTACTACTAGTACTGTAAGCAAGCATTTATTGAGTGTCCTAGATGCTGTTATAGAATGACTAATATAGGACTCCAATACTTAAGTAGCTGGCAAAATAGCAATAAAGAGAGATTCATAATACTTGGGAAGTAATCACAAGGCATTATGGTAAATATTGTAATAGAGGGGCACTCAGAGTTCTGTGAGAACTCAGAGGAGAGGACAATGGGTCCTCTCTAGGAGAGGCAGATGAGGCTTCCCTAGAGGAGGAGTCTCTCAGGGTGACCTTGAAGGCAGAAGAGCAGAGCAAAGACACCTGGCAGAGGAGACTGCATGTCCAAAGGCAGGGACGTTGAGACAACCGAATGCTCTCTCTTTGAAGAAGCATTAACTAGTGTGGTGTGGCATGAGTGAAAGGGGTTTGGTAATTAATTCTACCAGCCCTGAGGTGGAAGGGGTAACATGGTTGGAGAGTGCTGAACTCTTTGGCTTGGAAAGTGGAGCGCTCCCAGCACTCTGTCTTGCTGTACAGTGTGCACCTGCCCACTTCCTTTCTCTCCATCTAATCTTCCAGGAGGCTTTTGGAAGAGAGAGATCAAGCTTGGCATCCAGGGCTCATTACAATCTGTTTCTAATCTCTCCCCCCCACCCCCACACTATTGACCATAGTCAGTATTTCTCAACATTTTCCCAGCAACCCTTTTACAAATGGAGTGCCATTGGTATGCCCTCCCCTCCTGCCATCAGACCAGCTCACAGGTGGCTCCTTCTTCCCCTGAGTCTTCCTATTTGGCCACTCCAGACTCCATCCTCTCTTGGAACACAGGGTAGCTAGTGAGAGGGACTGGAATCTGGCCTAGGCTAGATAGGCATCTGGGGGATACAGAAGCACCACCTGGTGAGAAAGGCCTGGCGTGGTGTCCAGCGGGAGATGGGAGTCTAGTCAGGCAAAGGGTTCACAGTGGTTGGACTACAAAAGGGAGTCTGGGCCTGCAACCCTTGGGAATCCAGGGCAGGGCCTCATTGAGGAAGGCCCCAGTCTGGGGGAGGAGTGGGATACCAGTCAGGTGACTGCAGCAACAGCCCCCCAGGGCCTGGCAGCAAGGTAGGGTCCTGGCTGTCATGCTGGATGCACCCTGTGAAGGCGCTAAAGGGTGGGGCCTGAGCTCATTCCTACCTTCTGTCTGTTAAGGATGCATCAGCCCCAGGGGAAGGGTTGGCCGGACAATCTCCCTCTTCTAATTTCTCCTGTAAAGCAACTAGCTCTTTACTATTTGTTTGACCCTTAGCCTCCGAATGCCTTTCACACTATAGTCAAGTCCTCACTGAACTTTCAAGTGGTTCTGCCTAGCTCCCTCCTAGGCCATAAATGCTTTCAGGGCAGAATCTGTGCCTGCATTTCTAATAATGACAGTATCAGTAACAACACCCATTTATTGAACACCTCTTGTAGGTGCTGGGTGAGTAACATGTGTAAGTCATTCAACCTAAAGTTAAAACCTTGAGGCCAGCTTATCCTCATTTACAGATAAGGAAACTGCGGCTCAAAGAACTGAAAATGGGAGGGTCACAGAACTAGTAATTGTTGCAGTTCAGATTCAAATCAAGTCTGATGCAAAGTGTCTACTTTAGCTCCCTGTGCTAGCCTGTGAAACAAAATCATTTCAATTCATTGAAACAAGTCTTTGTTAAAGGCCAGGGCTGTGTAGTGTGCGTTACCACGTGTCTGCCTCACCTTGGCCTCCAGCATTCCCTTTTTCAATAATCTCTGTATGTGAATTAATTGATTGATTGAACTGGAAGGTGAAGCTTGAGGGGATGCATAACTCAGAGGAGCCTGGACTAGTGTCCTGCGCTTCCTTGAGTTCCTTGGAGAGGGGACCCCTGGGATAAGATGGACATGTCTGTGGAGAGTGTTTTTCAAACAGCCCCCCCTGCAAAGTATTCTGCCTAGCAACAAAGAGCCTTTCAGGACTCAGCTCCAGGACGAGCAGGAACTCACAGTGCAGGGCTGGGGGAGGGGGACTGGCTCTGGCTCCACAGAAGAGGCAAGCCACGGAGTATTGAGTTTCATCCTGGGTGTAGCTGCAGAGGCTGAGGGGCCAGGCCAGGGTCCAGGGGTTAAGGCTGATGAGAGTAAGAATGGCTTTAGGCAACATTCTGGAATGAGTGTGTGTGTGTGTGTGTGTGTGTGTGTGAGAGAGAGAGATAGCAAATTTGTGTTTCAGTATTAGAACGCAACGATGTGGGTGTGGAAGGATGTGTTCAACCAGTTTCTCAGGGAGATATGTGCTTTTTATTAAGAATTGTTTTACAGTATAAAAGTAATGCATGCTTGCTGTAAAAATTGAGATATCATAGAAGTATATAAATCTCTAAACGCAACATTGAAGTCTTTTGCCACCCACTGTAAGTAATGGCTATTAACATTGTGGGATGTTTCCTCCCAAATTCATGTGTGCGTATGTATTATGTTTTATATATCCATATTTAAACATCTGTGTAATAGATAGGCAACTATACTGGCTAAGTTTTATCAAATGCTTACGATATGCCAGGTTCCATAGTAAATGCAAGGTGCTCTTTATTACTCATTTAATTTTTACATTTCTAGAAAGTTACATGTTGTTATAATCTGCATTGAAAGGGTGAGACAGTAAGGTACAGAGGGGTGGAAACATGCTACCCGGGCCATACGCTTTGCTGGTAGCTGTGCAAGTGATTATAACAAAGCGGGATCATATTAGCTCTCTTTGCAACTCGGCTTCTGCTCTGGGCCACTTTCTTAGCCCCTTCACCTCCTCCTCCTCTCAGGGACCCCAGTTCCGGCATTTCCCTCTGGACTCAGTCTGCTCCTTGTATCTGATAAGAAAGCACGCTAGAGCAGGAGGATCCATAATCACTGGATGTGTTCGGAGGTGGAATAATGGCCTCCCCCAGATGCCTGAGCCCTGCTTCCTGGGAGCCCACATTACTTCGCAGGGCAAAGGGACTTTGCAGACATAATTAACACTAAGACCTTTGTATAAGTTTCCCAGGGCTACTGTAGCAAAGCACCAAAAACTGGGTGGCTTAAAACAACAGAAACTTATTGTCACACGATTCTGGGAGCTAGAAGTCTGAAGTCAAGGTGTCGTCAGGGCCATGCTCTCCCTGCTGGCTCTAGAGGAAAACCTGTCCTGGCCCCTTGGGCTTCTTGTGTTTGCTGCAATCCTTGACACTATTCCTTGGCTAATAGATGCATCACTCCAGTCACATGACTTCTTCCCTCTGTGAATGTCTGTCTCTGTGTCCAAATTTCCGCTTTTCATAAGGACACCAGACACACTGGATGAGGGCCCACTCAAATGACCTCGTTTTAACTTGATTAACTCTGTAAGGCCCTATTTACAATTAAGGTCACATCCTGAGATAGTAATATTTGGGGCATAGGACTTCAACATATCTTTGGGTGGTGGTGGTAGGGACACAGTTCAATCCATAACCCCTTAAAATATGGAAATTATCATGGATTATCTGGTGAGCCCAATCTAATCACAGGAGCCCTTAAAAGTGGAGAACTTTCTTCAGCTGGAGGCAGAAGAGAAGTGTACATGAGGGGATGTTAGAAGGACATAACCTACCACAGCAGCCCTGACTCTGAGACGTAAGGGCCTATCCACGTGCAAAGGTGGGAGAGGGGCCTGTAGGAGCTAAGGGCACCCCCACCCCAGCAGACAGCTAGCCAGTAAATGGTGACCTCAATCCTACAACTGCAAGGAACTATTTAGATTCTGCCACAACCACAATCCACGAAGAAGTGGGTTCTTTTTAGACTCTTCCCATAATTGCCCAGCCAGCTGGAACCTTGATTTCATCCTTGCAAGACCCTAAACAGAATACCAGCTGAGTCAACCAACACTTCCGTCTATAGAACTGTGAGATAATAAATCTGTCCTGTATAAAGTTGCTAAGTTTGTGGAAATTTGTTCCAGCAGCAATAGAAAAGGAATACAGTTACCTTTCCATTTCACTGGCCCTTTCAGTGACTTAAGTTAAAGAAATGCCCAATACTAGGAATTCCTTGAGGCCTTATGTTTACTTTCTTGGGTCTTTAAATAATGCCATTGCCCTGTGCAGAACATGGTATTTCCCAGTGCATTTCATACAAATTTCACTTACTCTGCTCTGCAGCCCCGTGAAATGTAGGGAGATTATTCTCTCCAGTTTCAAAGGAGGAACTAAGTGATTTTCCCAAGGCTTCACATAGCTGGGCTTCTAAGCCAGGTTTCTTGCGTCCAAATCACACGTGCGTCTTGCCATAGCCACAACTGCCTCTGTTTCCCAGAACGTCTATTGTCTGAACACAATTACAGCTGCCCAATCGGCTGAGTCCCCTTGTGAAGCTGTCAGCTTCCTCTTTGGTGAAAAATGGTCAAGCAGAAGCTGTGGATAATTTACTTGAGATGCTGAGGAAGTAATCTGGCCATCTGTGGGAGGGTGTTGGCAGGTGCCTCCTAATGCCTGTTTCAGTTCAGGGTCTGCAGTGAGATGTGGGACAAGCTTTTGGCACTGTGGTTGAGATGAGAGAAGGCTCCCTGGGAATCGCGTTGGCCTGAAGTGGTCACAGAAGCAGCGAGATCTGCACTAGGATTTGGAGGATGGCTGCATTGGGGCTTCTGTTGTGACAGCAGGGTACATCTTTTGCCCACAGCTCTGACTTCAGTTGCTTTGGTGAAACTTGCAGGCAGGAACTGGGTCAAACCTGAAGTGAGTACCCTATGCCTCTGGCCTGCCCTCCCCACCCCACCTCCAAGTTCATCCTGGTGGCTGAGGGCACACCCTGCGGTTGACTGCTCTTTGCAGCCAAAGGACAGTAGTGGGAGAGCAGAAAGGGAAGGGAAATAGAGGCCAAGAAGAACTTCCTGTTTGGCCTTGCTTCTTGTGGCTTCCCCTACTAACCCACTGGGACTCTATTAATTCTCTTTGGGTTTCTGTGAGTGGGAACCAAGCAACCTGTCTTTTGAGGACAGCCCTCCTATTAAAGGTGTCTTTACAATTTTTACTTGTCCTTCTTGAGCATGGGTGTCCCCTCCTCTGTCTTGTTTCTTGCATGGCCAAGGTAACTTATAATGTGTCTTCCTCAAGCCAAAACTCTCTTGGGAGCTGTGAAAGCCACTGGGCTCCATTCCTTCCCCATGCACCTCTTGGAGTGCCATTCTGTTCAGGAGCTCTACTAACACACCATGCGAGGTGCTGTGGGGGTGCCCTGGGTGTGTGTGCCTAGCAGGCATCAGCTAAGTAGCTGCATGGCATTGTGGAGAGAATGCAAGTGTTTATTAGCACCTGTAGTGTGCTTGCTCCCATGCTCATCTCTGATATGGCACTGAATGAGGCGGCTGGAGGGGACCATGTGTGGGTCTTGGCTCCAGCCCCCTTGCTAGCTGTGTGACCCTGAGCTAGTCATGTCACCTCTGTGTCACAATCAGGTCTTACAAAGACTGACATGGTTCTTTAAAGTGTGTTGTAAACTATAAAGCTCTATGGAGGTGATGTTGTTAGTTACTATTCCCTCACTTGATCTTCTCAGTTACCTCAGGAAATAGACATAGCAACAGTTTGTAAACCTGCTTCACAGATGAGAAAGCAAATCTTCAGAGAGGTTGAAGAGCAGGAGCAGGAACAGTCATGGACATGTCTCATTTGGGAGCTTCTTTTATTTTACTGTGTAGGTATAGCTCAGGAGTGACAAAGCTTAATGGCATTTTCAACAACAGCAGCGTTAATGACTACCATTCATCAGATACTTACTAGGTACTGAGTACTGGAATCAACATGCCTATTATTATCCTCACTTTTCATATGTGAACACTGGGGCTCAGCAAGTACAAGTCACTTGCCCAAGGTCACTTTTCTAGGAAGAGGCAGAGGCAGGATTCAAACTCAGATGTGTCTGACTCCAGCACCTGATCATGTAATCTCCATGCTATCTGCTTATCCAGTTGGGCATCGTAACCTGACATGCCCCTAATAACCAGCAAGTATACAAGCGAGCAGGAAGGGCAGCACTCCACCCCACACCCACACCCACACCCACACCCACACCCACATCAAGGTGTGGCCCAGGCAGTGGAACAGTGGGCATCAAGAAGGGATGGCTTCCTGCAGCCTGGAGTTATTGGAAAAGTAGATCTTAAAGCTCAGAAAGGCAGAGGCTGGTGTGAACGGGAGATGTGGGGGAGGAGGGGAGCTGAGGAGGAGGTTCTGGCTGTTGGGTACATGTGGGGGAGCAGTGGGAGATAAGATCGGCCTTAAAGGTAGCAGGGGAGCTGATTGCTTCCAGCCACTCTTGCAGCTGTGGCCTGAGGGTCAGCCCAGCTGCCCATGCCCCAGCCACGGGAGGAAATTAGTACCCAGAGACATCTCCAGGGCTGAAGCAGAACACATTGTGCCTTTTTGTTGTTTCTCTTTCTGGGGCCTTGAGGTTAGAAAAGAAGAAGGGCAGAGCTGCTTCACCCTAGAGTCAGAAGGAGGAGGGATGGAGAGGTCCAGGCCCAGGCATCAGGAAAGTGGGGCATGCCCACAGGAAGGCCTGTGGCAGACGGCTGCAGGAGCACTGGCAGTACAGAGACCCCGGTGCCCAGCTTCTGTGTTGCTTTGTGAAGCTGGAATATCGATTCTTCTTTGGACCTCAGCTTTCCAAACTGTGACCTGAAAGATGTATCAGTAACAACTACTGGTGGCAAATGGGCTGAAAACAAAGACTTATTGACTCGTGATTGGAAAGTCCAGTTATGATTCTAGGGAAGGTTGGATCTGGAGGTTCAAATGGTGTTATCGAGTGTTTCTTTCCATCTTTTGGCTCTACTCTCCTTTGAAATGCCTTCTGTCACAAGCTCACCCTTTGAGATCCCAAGGTAACTTCCAGGTGCTCCGGGCCTACCTTCTTTCTTCCAGGCTTGCAGCCTACAGATGGAGAGCATCTGTTAGCAGTTCCTGCAGAAGTGTTAGGGTGGCTGCTCAGTAGCCCTGCTTGTTCATGTGCCCATCTCTGAGTCTATTTCTGTGGCCAGAGATGCCTGCCTCTTATTGATCAGACTGTGGTTACATGTTCTTCCCTAGAGTTAGTTCCACAGAAACCACATAGAGTGAGAATGTGGAGGGAGGGCATGATTTCTCCAAAGGAACACAGACGTGCTGATACCAGAGCCCCGGAATCAATGTTGGGCAGGCAAAACTACAGATGTCTTCCTCAGCATCCAAGGGCTGGTCTGACTGTCTTTAAATGAAGCCATGGACAATGGGACTCCTCTGAACAGTGTTAGGGTCACAGAATCTTTTGAGAATGCCACAAAAGCCATGGGCCCCCTCCCTAGAAAGACACACGCCTCAGAATTCCTTAGCGTGGCCTGCGAGGCACTGCATGGTCTCTCCTGCCTCGCCTAGGTCCCTCAGCCCCCAGCTGTTTCTTATACTCATTTCGCTGCCTCCCTCCAAAGGGCCTTGAACTGGCTGTTTCCTCTCCCTTAAAGGCCTCCTCTGTGTATGTTCTCATTGCACCGTGAACCTCCCCGTGGTCCCTATTTCAGTGAAAAATTTTTTTTTTATTTGTAAAATGAAGCCTTTTTTTTAAAAAATATATATTTTTATTTATTTATTTATTTATTTATTTTTTTGACAGAGGAGAGAGAGAGGGAGAGATACAGAGACAGAGAGAGAACTGAACTGGGGGAGCTCCCAGTTCAGCACATGGTTCCGCACGGGCCGGGGCTGGGACTTGATCCCCGGTCCCCGGCGCTGCAAAGCGAGTGCCCAACCCACTAAGCCATCCCGGCTTCCCCTCAGTGAAATTTTAACTCCTTTATATAGTTATTTGTTTAATCTATATCTTTGCACCAGAATGGAGGCTCCATGGAGGAGAGAACTGGTTCTGCTCCCCTTCGCATCCACGGCTCCCAGTAGAGTGTCTGCTACATAGCTGGTGCTCAAGAGTACACAGGTGAATGTTTGTCACTAAACACACAATTTTCTCAGAAGTTTTTAGTGGCATATATCTCCCTGGAGTAAGTCTCTGGACTTCAGAATAAACAATTAAAAAATGAAGACATTGGCTTTGGCTATTGGCTCACTTAAAGCAGGGCCATGCAAATGAGGACCTCCCCACCCTCCCACCTTCCACCCTTACCAGGCCAGTTGTCCTGATAATCTAGGTGCTATTGACTTAAATTGAATTTCCTAAAGGGAAAACCCATGGGTAAAACTGTGGTCAAATAAATTTGGGAAACACTGTCTAATATATTCTCCTCTTGGACATTTAGAAGATACATCAATAATTGTAATATATTTTTCAAAATTGTCATTAGTAGAGGGTGACCAGACGTCCCGCTTTTGGCGGGACAGTCCCGATTTTTAACAATTTGTCCCGCATCCCGCGGCGTTTTAAAAAAGTCCCGATTTTTGGAAAGAATGCACGACAAGTTAGGGAACGGCGGGAGATAGACCAACATTTTTAATCGAGAACCCCCTCCCCCCTGGTCAATGGTGTCCTGCTTTACCAATGTTAAAATCTGGTCACCTTACATTAGTATAACTGCCATTTATTGAGGGCTTTCTATGTGCTAGGTCCTTCACATGCGTTTTCACATGTAATTTTATAATAGTCTATGTGATATATGCTATTATCACCCCATGTTACAGAAGAAAAAAAATGAATGCTTAGAGAGATTAAGAATTCCAAGCTATCTTCTAGGAAGTGGTAGATTTGGGACTCAAACCCTGACAATCTGATACGTGTCTAACCTCCTTAATCACTGAAGATGTGAGAATTCCTATGGTGGGACCAGTTTATTTTTGTTTAACACATACTTGTTGATAATGGAACCTCTTTTCTCTGCAAACACTTAGAAGATCCCAAGGATCCCAGCAAGTTTGGGACATGCTGATGAAGTGTTGATTCATGTTGAATAGGACTAAGGCTAGAAGAATGTAGGCCTGGCACAGACTCAATTCCACAAATATTTACAGAGCACCCCCTCTGCCAGGCGTGGTACTAGGAGAGCCAGGAACGTGGGCACAAAGCCACATCCTCATTGCCCAGGGGTGCCCACTTGTCCCTGTACCAGCCCAGAATCTAGCTCCAGGGCTGCCCCACCCAGAGCCTCCAAGTCCTCCTCAGACCATTCAGCCATGTTTTCCCTCAGTGGAGTACTGCCCTGAGTCATGTCTAGGAATTAGTTCACAGCAAAATGGACATTCATTCTCTAAATGTTTATTGAGGACCTTCTGTGCTCCAGAACCTGTGCTAGGGGTTGGGGGTACAGAGGCAAATAAAATACTCTCTAACCCTAGGACATCCATTGTCTAGCGGGAGAGGCAGATAAGTGCGTAGGAAACTATAATAAACTAAAGTTCAAGATAGACTGAGATGTGCCCCATTAGAGACACAGACCAGCATGCCATGGAAGTTCTGAGATACCAGTGATTGCTTTTTTCCCCCTCTTCTTTTCCTTCTTTCCTTTCTTCCGCTTATTTCCTCCCTCCCTCCTTTTCTTCCTTCCTTCCTTCCTTCTAGTTAACCAAATTAATTTTGGTTTGGTATTGAAGCTCATGCCTAAATGATGCCGGAACATCTGGACGAAGGGCACACCCAGATGTTTGGCTGACAGTAGTGAGCAGCCTTGTGTTCTGAAGTATCCTGGGAAATTCCTACTCACCTGTCCCACAGGACAGGGAGGGACATGGGAATGAGGTGCTGCCTCACTGGGCTCCGTCATGCTGTGTCACTGGCCACACCTAGGCAGTGCCTGCATGCACAGAATGCCATCAGCCACTGCTCCTGCATGCTGTCCTGCCAGCCCACAGAAGGATGCCCTCCAGTGTCCAGCATTGCTGGATTGCTCCCATTTCCTCAGATTACTCACCTGAGCCCTTAGGGACTGACCTTGGTTTTCTTATCCATTAAATGGGAGTAAAGATTTCTCCTCCTAAGGTGGTTGGGAGGATCAAAGGAGCTGAAGTAATCGGAGAAGCTTCACAAATGTCACATATTGTTAAGGACCTGTCAGGGACCCCAGGAGTCACACTGGAGAAGCAGAGCATGGTGGCCCCTTCAGCCCCCCACATTGCTCTAGTGCTTTGGGGCAAGGCCAGGTGAGGCCTGAATTCTTTCATGGCCCTGACGCCTCCTGCGCTCTCCCCTGGGTCTGTGCTGTTGCCTCAGGTGGGACGATGAACTTGAAGATTTAGTGCAGTGTCTGCCCTCCAGGTGGAAGGGCTTCCCTGTGGAGCTGCCCAGTGCTTCCCTCCGCCCACACTGAAGCTGCCTTCTCTCTTCTTTCTGCTCCCTTCCTCCTCCCTCTTCCCACGTCCTCATTTAATAAACATTTTTTTTCATTGTGTAATTATTTTAATTGGGGTAAAATATACATAACATAAATTTATTATCTTAGTCATTTTTAAGTGTCCAGTTGAGTGGCATTAAGTACATTCACACTGTTGTGCAGCTGTCAGCACCATCCACCTCCAGAGCTCTTTTCATCTTCCCAAACTGAAACTGTCCCCATTAAACGCTAACTCCCCCCACCCCCAGCCCATGGCAACCGTCATCCTGCTTGCCGTCTTTACGAATCTGACTACTCTAGGGACCTCCTATAAGTGGAATCACACAGTATCTATCATTCTGTAACTGGCTTACTTCACTACATATAATGGTCTCAGGTCCATACACGTTGTAGCATGTGACAGGTTTTTCCTCCTTTTTAAAGCCGAGTGATTGATATTTTATTGTATGGACACATCACATTTGCTCATCCTTTTGGCTTTTGTGAATCTCGCTGCTGTGGTCATGACCATGAGTGTGCTGGTAGCACTTTCTGAGCATTACCACACATCTGACCCCGGGCTGGGGCCGCCGTGGGGAATGAACTCAGTCCCGCGCTCCTGGAGCGTGTAGCCTCTGGGGCGTCGAAAAAGCCAATAAGCCAATAAACACACAATAGGAGATTGCAGTGTAGCCTGTGAAGGCAAAGAGCAGTGTTCTGCAAGAAAGTCGGGGCGTGGAGGTGGAGGTTGGTGGCTGGGTGGGGAAGATGGGGGTGGCCTGGAGGAGGGGCAAGGATGAAGATGGTTGAGGCAGAAGGAACAGCCTCTGTGAAGCCACTGAAGTGTGACACAGTTGGCAAGTTGGAGGCGTTGAAAGAAGTTAAATCCTTAGATGTTCACTTTGTTGTGCCCTCCTCTCAGAACCATCGCTTTCTTTATTCTGGTTGTTATTCCAGCTTATTCAAATCGCCCCTCTGTTCAACTGCTCAAGTGCAGGAGCGGTTATTTTATTTTGTTTTGGAGGCGTGCTTGCATAGCTTGGTAGGTGTAGGCAGCTCTCAAACAGACACACCCTTGAAGGAGGCCAGCTGAGCCACTGGCAGTGCTCCAGTAGCATCTCAGCAAGGAGCCTGCCACCACCTGGGGCCTGCCAGCCCTGGGCATCGAGGGTGTTTGGTTCCCCAGGGAAGCTCTTCCTCAGGGCTCTGCCACACGGAGCTGGCGGAGCTTTCCTGCCCTGTTGCCTCCTAAGCAGGGACTGTGGGAAGCATCCTGTCTTGGGCTGGGCCACATGTGGCCAAACCTTTCCAGTGGCTTTTGACCCCGGTCTGCAGATGTCCAGGGGTGCGGTGCCAGCCCCGCTGACTCGGCTGGGCCACACTGCACAGTGCTAGGGGTTGGTGACCGCGAGCCATGCCCCGCCACCTCTCCTGTTGCCCTTGGTAGCTTCCCAGCTTCCTCTCACATGACTCTGTTTCTGTTTACTTCTCTCTCTGGCCTCCCTGCCTGCGGCGTCCCCGTGGCACCTCGAGGCTAATCTGCTGAACTAGACACAGCCCCTGCAATGGCCCCTTCCTGGTGGCCTCATTCCAGAGCGTGTGCTGCCTTTGGCTGACCTGGGCTCCCCATCCCCGCCCCCAGCTTGCCCTACCACCGAGGAGGAGGAGCGGTGCGCTTTTTCATTGGAAACTTGTGATGTTGTACCTGGAGCTCCGCCATCTAGTGCCCAGGAGGGGACCCGCTCCTGGGGGGTAGAAACGGGTTAATCCTGAAGTCGTGGGGTGGACACCGCACAGCAAGCAGCCTGGCCTGGGGCTTGACTGAAAACAAATGAGTGAGGTAGACAGTGGGGAGGCAGACAGGAGCTGGCGATCTAGGCTCTGAGTACCCTGAAGAGCTGGGGAAGGTGTTTGTTACGCGTTAAATTGCAAAAGATGTTGAAGTCCTGACCCTTTGGTACCTGTCAATGTGATCTTATTTGGAGCTAGGGTCTTTGCAGATGGCCAAGTTAAGATAAGGTCATTAAGATAGGCCCTCATTCAATATGACTGGCGTCCTTACTAAAAGGAGAAATTTGGGCACAGACACATACAGAGATTATGCCGTGTGAAGATAAAAGCAGAGAAGGGGTGATGCATATACCAACCAAGGAATGCCAGCAATGCCAGCAAACTGCTGGAAACTGAGCGACAGGCTCAGGACAGTCTTCCTCAGAGCCCCTAGAAGGAGCCAACCCTGCTGACACTGTGATCTCCAACAGAGGCAGCACGTTTCTGTTGTTTAAGCCACCCAATCTGTGGTCCTTTGTTATGGCAGCCCCAGGACATGAATGTGATATTTGAATTCCTTCAGAGCCTCTCACCTCTGATTATAGGTCAGTGTGCTTTAGCTGTTGGGTTTCTTATGTCTTATTTAGTTTGGACACACACAGGGGCTCTTTTGAGGTATCCAGGCAAAGATTTTTAATAATAAAAATAATAAAAACTTTTAATAAGACTCTGAGAACTTTAATAAGATTCTAATAAGGAACTGTTTTTATATCCTCTCACAGATGTAGAGCCGGGCAAGAGATAACAAGACCAGCAATCCCCCTGTACTTTTACAGAGCTTTCCAGTTGACCAGAACTTTCTTATTTATTGTCCCATCTGACTCTCAGAGCAACTCTGTGGAGGTAGCGCTGTGAGATTCCCATTGTAGAGAGGAGAGAACCAAGGCTCGCACAAGTCCCATAATTATGTGAAGTGGCAGAGCTGGGATTTAAATGTTGGCCCTCTGACTTCAGTCTCATGTTCTTTAAAAAAAAAAAAAAATTTATTTATTGTTTTTGACAGAGAAAGAGAGAGAGATACAGAGACAGAGAGAAGGGGGAGGGCCCAGAACAGTCTCCATAGCTGCACATCATTGGTTTTTCCACATAGTTTCATTCCACAGGTGGGCTTGGGGCTGCACAGGGCGGGAACTGGGCCGGGGTCTTGCCCCGGTGCGAACTGAACTGGGGGCACTCCCCAGTTCAGTATATGGGTCAGCACAGCTGGGGCCGGGATTCGATCCTCAGTCCCCGGGGCTGCAAAGTGAGCGCCCAACCCACTGAGCCATCCCGGCTTCCCCTCATGTTCTTTTCATGCCTTCACAGCTGCCCCTGAACTTGGAGCAGGTGAGATGGTTTGAGGGCAGCTGAGCCCTTGATTGGGGGCCTGAGGAGCAACACATTATTTTGATCCTTTTCTGGGAGTGAGGAAGAGGGGACATCAGCCAGTCAGAACCTTTCCATGTTCTTACAGGACTCCGTGGTGGCCATGGGGTGGGGGTCGGGGGGCTCTGGGGTTCCTGGGCTCCTGCTGGAGCAATGTCTGGTTGTGAGAATGGGCCGTGGCAGGGTCACTTGCAGCATGGCACAGCAGGAGCAGAGGGAGGCCCCAGGCAGGGGCCGGCTAGCTGCCTAGGGTGGGATTGGCAGTCATTAGATGGCGAGCTATCCTCCTGCAGGGGAACTGAATAGAACCTCATCTCATGGTCCTAACCCTTAGTAAGTAAGAGAATGAGGATGGTGTGCAGTCCCATGCCCCTGCACAGCATTCCTCAGAACCATAAAATGCTTATTACCCACCAGGAGTCTGAGGCTTGAGTTCAAGCCCCTGCAGAGTGTGACCTCAGGCAAGTCCTTTGACCTCACTGAGTGTCAGGACCCACTCCAGTGAAACAACTAGATGAGCGCATCCACCTCGCTGGGTAGAGGTGAGGAGGAAAGGATATGGCAGGAGCACTTCATAATGGTCAACATTAATGTCAATCACAGTAATAGTAGCAATGAATGCCTATGGCTCTTTGGAGAGAAGGCCCACCCTGCCCTCTTCACCTCCCCTTATTGTGTTAGGGTGTGACTCAAATTCCTTTGCAGTTTTTGGCCTGTCTAGAAAACTCTTCTGGTTTCTATCACCAGATAGTTTCTTTCCACTTCATGTCTTCCTGCCCCCTCCCTGCTGCCACATTCTGAGGTTGTCATGTGAGTGTTTTCCATGTAAAAAAAAAAATTCTGGAAAACCCATTCAAGCCAAACAGAAAGACAATATTACCGAGTCTGAAGTCAACTGAGTTTGCCTCAGTGCCTGGGTGCAGGGCTTCTGCAGGCTTGAAAACATTTCCAGCGTCGAAAGCCTTTCAGCTTGTGGACGTGAGGAGTGGGAGGTGGAGGGACTGTTTGTTCCGCAGCTTTCATCGGCACAGCCCGCATGCCACACTGTGTCAACGGCAGTGATAACAACCTCTGTTCTTCCTGCAGTGCTCCCTGTGGATCTGTCACTGTGTGAGCTGCTGCACGTGTATTAAATCCTTCCTGTGTCTTCTTAACCATGTCAAACAGGCCCCTCTGAATTGAAAGTCCAGGCTCTAATCAGTTAGTTTGTTGTCTCTCTGAAGAAACTCTGGCCCAGTCCCTTCATCCTTGCAGGTGAGGAAACTGAGGCCCAGGAAGAGGGGCGGTGACATACCTGGAAGGAGGGACTTGACCCCAGGTTTCCTGACTTCCAGGGCTTTTTCTGCTGCCCTGGGTCCCCCCTTTCAGGGAAACACTGGAAGAACTGCCACTAGGAGTTGGCCAGTGAGTAGCAGCCAGTGCCCCATAGAGCGACGTGCTGGCAGTCACATCCCAGGTCCCAGTCAGACCTGGTGAAAGTGGAATTCAAGCCCTTGTCTACTTCAGAAGGCTTCGGCCTAATTGACCCAAAGTACAACTACTTTGAGTTCCTAAGTCGAGGGTCCAGACTCATAAGTTTGCCACCCAGAGAGAGTTATTTACTCAGCTCCTGTGTACCTGAACTCAGAAAAAAATTCATAATTAGTCATTAATAGTGCAGGAACTTCTCACTCTTCCTGGAACATACAATGCCGTTTAATGCCTCATTTCCTTTGTGGACTGTTCTCAAAGCCCTGAATGTTCTCCTTCCTGATCCCCACCTCTTGTTCTCTGCCTGGTGAACCCCTACTCATCCTTCAAGAGCAGTTTCCTGGCTCATGTCTCGTCATACCTCTCCCACCACTCTAGACATGAATATTTCTACAATGTGCTTCTCCCACCAGACTGTAAACTCCAGGTGGGCAAGAACTATGTCTGGTACACAGTGATGATAATAGCACTTTAAAAGCACTTCCTTGCAGCCAGGCTCTATGCCGAACACTTTCCTTGTATTATCTCATTTCATCCTCCATGACATTGTAAGATAGACACTACTATTACACGATCTGTATTTCCTAGATGAAGATGTAGATTCACAGAGAAGCTCAGAAGCTTGCTGGAGGCTACACAGAAGGTGGCAGCATCAGGATTGAAACTAGTGCTGCCATGTACAGTTGTGCTGGCTGTGCACTGCATAAGGGCATCTAGGGGAGGGGTCAGGAAGGCTGAAATCTTTCACTTTGGGGCATATTTGTGAATGTTGGGAGGAAGGGGCACACGGGCATTGTGTTGTTTGAACCCTCCAGGGTTCAAACTCTTGACCACTGCAACGTACTGAGAATATATACATGCAGATTCACATTGTCATTATCTGGCATGGGAAATTATGAACCAGAAGGCTTTTCCTTTTTCATCCTTCCCTTTTAACTCATACCAACACTTAACATGTCAGTTGGTTCAGGAAGCACATCTTTTAGTTTACTTGCCTCCTAGCAGGTGCAAAAAAGGGCTGAAAACCCAGGTAGAAGTCTGCAGTTGGAGCTAACTGTTACACGGGTGTCTTTTATTCTAAGGAAATTCATTCGGTCGCCTTTGGACTTGAAAGTTGTTAGGCGGGTGCTCAGAAGTCACCGGTGAGCGGAAACAAAGGCTTGGCTTCGAAACCAGTTGCACATTCTGCTGATGTACCATTCCTTGGTCCTGGCTTTTGTCCTTATGCATGAGCGCTGGAGTCTCCAGCAGGGCCTTGGCTGGGGTCCTGGAGATGTGTTTCCTGCTGCCCAACCCAGTGACTTTCCGAGCGTACTTGCAGCAGCTCCAACAGCAGAGCTGATGGCTGGGCCATTGTCATAAAAAAAATGGGGCTTTAGGATGAAATGTCTACAGAAATGTCTGAGTTTGTCCAGATCAAAGCAAGGGACCGGAGGGGCCTGGGACAAAGTTTTCTCTGATGGGCTTTTGGACTGAGAAGTCACACTGGGCATTTTGGTCCTGACTTCTGTCTTTATAACATCTCCTCTTGACACAGGCCTGCCACTTGATCACTGCATCCTTGGGCAGATCTCTTAACCTCTCTGGGCTTTAGTTTTCTCCCTAGCAGTAGTGGGAGAATGCCACCTACCACAGTGGATGGTGAAGGGTGTCAAAGAGCCAATGTTTATAAAGAAAGCACTTTGTCAATTGGGGAGGGCTGCACAGATGCTATATAACTACCATGATTTCTCATTAGGTAGTTGTTTTTCTTGCCATTCTCTGGGAGCATTTTGTTCCCAGCTGCAGCTGCTGAGTGGGCTTGAAGGTGGTGTTGAAGGACGAGTAGGGTGGGAAGAAAACATCAAGGCGTGCTGATGACTGGAAGATTTTTCCGATGGGCTATTGTTTGGAGGTGGAGAGAATGGTGTTTTGTTTTTTTTTTTCAGTCTGAAGTGGGAAAATTCATGGTCTTCAGAAGATGCTACCAAGTCAAGTTTGGGAGCTGGAATCTCCTTCCTTACGATGCATCCTGGGTGCCTGGGGATGTTCCTTAAAACTAGCACATCCCAAGGATGGAGCCAAACCAAACCCAGTTTCCCCTTTCTCTCTAGGTTGGTCTCTTTGCTGTTGCTTCATGATCACACCCACCTCCACACTCCTGCTCTGAGGTTCTTTCCTCCAGCATATCTTTCCCACGTCTGTCCAAATCCAATCTATGCTGCAGAACTATTCACACCTCCATTGATTCCATGAATATATGATGAGTGCCATGTAAAGGAGTAAGAACTTGTAACTGCAGAAATAGGGCAGTTCCTGGGAACTGACAAGGTCAGGGCGTGGCCATATGAATGGGCTCGGAGGAAGGGAGGAGCAGAAGACTGTTAGCTTAGTGAAGATCAAGACATAAAGTCATAGTGATGACTGATGCTGAAATGGCCCCAGACAATGGCAAGAGTGCATGTCCTGAGAAAGCTGTGTACCAGCACCCAAGTCCACATTTGCTCTTGTGGGTGTGGCTTTGAGATCTATAAATGATGACAGGTTAGTCATTTCGGGCAGAGACACCCAAATATCTGAGTACTATGCTTACATACTATAAATGCTGATTTCTCTCTCACGTAAGCAGGCCCACTGGCTCCAGCTGTCAGAGAGGCTCTGAATGAGGTCATTTGGTTGAATGGGCCCCTTTCATATTATGGTGCTACCATTTGCTAGGATGTTACATTCATCTGCATGTTGATGCTGGATCCCATGACGTGAGCTCACATTCCTTTGGAAAGTACTTAGTCACAGGGCCACCCTTAGCTGCAAGGGAGGCTGAGGAATTTCTAGCTGGAGCAGCTAAGAGTCCAGGTAACATTCTATCCCTATGGACAAAGGAGGGAATAAAATTTGTGGGACCACCTAGCAGTCTAGCACAGATGGCTTTAAGGATGCGGAGTCATGCATTCAACAAATATTTGTCGAGGACTCCTTGTATGCTAGGTACTAGGGTTACAGAGGTGAAGGAGTCAGACCCAATGCCTGCCCCTCATGGAGCGCACAGCCTGGTGGGTGGTATGGTCTTCAGAGAAGGAAAAGAAGGCTGTTGGGTGATGGCTGTAGATCAGGGGTCTCCAAACTACGGCCCATGGGCTGGATGCGGCCCGAGAGGCCCTCTCATCTGGCCCGTGGAGACCTTTTTATCTGAATAAAATAATATTAAATAAATAATTAAAAACAACATCTATGTTTTGATTCTTTTTTATTTGGACCTCGAGTGTGTAGTCGGCCCCCAAACTACTGTTTGATAGTTAATGCGGCTCGCGGGCTGAAGAGTTTGGAGACCCCTGCAGATGAACTATGTGAGAACTGGGAGATGGGCAGCCTTCACAGGAGAGGGCTGTGAAGGGAAGGCTGGTGTCAAGGAAGGCTGGTCTTTGGCTTAGGCAGTAGGTAGAGGAAGATTTGTTCATTCATTCATTCAGTCATTCATTCTTTATCTAAGTACTTAGTGATGGGAATACAGTGTTAAGTGAAAACAGATATAGTGCCTACCTACTCTCATGGGATTTTCTTCCTAATAGGGTTTTCTTCCTCATTAGTCAAGTAATCACATGTATGGGATGGATAATTACAACTTGAGTGAGCAGAATTTAGATCTGTGAGAACATTTAACGAAGGGATCTGACCCAGATAAAGGGTTCAGGGAAGGAGGAGTGATGATTTGAAAGATGAATGGGTGTTGATCAGGTAAGGAGCCTGCCAGATCAAGGGAACAGTATGTACAAAGGCCCTGGGAATGGAGGGACTGAAAAAGGGTTCGTGTGGCTGAAGCAGGGTGGGAGTGTCAGGGAGGAGGGGCATTGGAAAGGTTATCAGGCTAGCACACCCAGGGCCTGAAGGTTCTGCTAGGATTTTGGCCTTTATCCTAAGATGCAAGGGGAGCCACAGATGAGTTTTAAGCAGGAGTGACATGATCAGAGTCCTCAAAAGGGTAAGCCCTTGAGGCAATGTCTGTGGACCATAATAGAAGATAGAAAGGAAGGATCAGAGAGGCTGAGAGAACAAGGTGGAGAGAGGGATGCCTTGGGTAGGGTGTGTGGCTCACAAGGACAATGGAGGCTGGGAGTTGAGCAGATGGGGGTACAGAAAAGGGGCTGATTCACCTCAAGCTTCCATCTGCAACTGGGTTGTGAAGCTACGTGCTGGGGCCTTCCCCAGGAGGGGCTCCATGGCTGACTGATGTGCTGGCTGTCATGATGGGCACCTCACCACACACAACATGGCCCCTTCCCAGATGTATGGCCCTCTCTTCTAGGCAGGAGAAGACTGCTGGAAGATGCTCCTTTGCTGGGTGAGGCCCTTTTTCTGTATGGGTGAGGCACTGGTGACTGGCAAGCACCCAGGCCCTGGGGGCTTCTCTGTGTCCAAAAGCCTGGCCTTCCATCCTAGCTGACCCCAGCTTGTCTCTGAATCAACCCCCTGAGGTGAACCACAGGGCTGACTTCCAAACTGATGGGATCATAGGACTCTACTTACTGGGAGGCCTAGGCCTGTGGGCCCAGAGACCAGGCAGAGAATCAGGCTGGCTGGATGCTGCATTTGGAACCACAAGGGAACCTCCATCTGGGTTATTTACCAAGTCTGGGGCTTTCCCTTTTTTTCTATCTGTAAAAGGATGTTTTCTATGAGGATCAAAGGGAAGATCAGCTAATAGCGAGGTACAGCATGAACATTGTGGACACTGATAATAATATAGACTATCTAGAGCAAACTTGTCCAGCGGGCCACATGCAGCCCAGGAGAGCTTTGAATGCAGTCCAACACAAATTTGTAAACTTTCTTAGAATATTATGAGATTTTTTTGGCGATTTTAATTTTTTTAGCTCATTAGCTATTGTTAGTGTATTTTATGTGTGGCTGAAGACAATTCTTCTTTTTCCAGTGTGGACCAGGAAAGCCAAAAGGTTGGATACCTCTTATCTAGAGTATGAAGTAGCCATGCATGACACTTACCCAAAATGTCTGTAGTATTGTTGTGACTAGAAAGATGATAGTGTTCAACTGGCAAGGAGAGGCTCAGTAGTCACTACACTGGATGTCCCCATTCGAGATATTTTTCAGAATAACTGCGTGTATGTGTGTTTAAGTGTATAAATTGATCTGGGTGTCAGGAGATTTGGGGTCCAAGCTCAGAACCAGCAGTGGTTGCTGGGTGACCTTGAGTAATTCAGTTCCCCAATTTATATGGTAGATTGTAGTGCTTAAATGCACAATCCTGAAAAAGATTGCCTTGGTTTCAAATCCTGCCAAGCCGTTTATTAGCTATGTGACTTATAATAACATAGAAATAATAGTTGCTGCTGGGAACGAAAGGAAGTGCCACATTTAGGTGCTTTGTATAGTCCTGGCATAGTGGGTGTGTGTTAAATGGAAACAGTGGGCTTCAGCTTCCTCATTTGCAGTGTTCAGCTGAGTCTACTGCAGTGGTGACAATGACAAGGGTTTCCACTGGGAGTGTCAGAGATTCCTATGAGTGTTTCCCACTGGTGGGGTCCTGGGGTCTCTGACTCACCCCAGCCTAGCTTGTGCCCGGGCCCCAGATCCACGCTGGGCCTACCTGGAGGTCTGGAGCAGAGATCCTTGTGGTGGGTCAGGCCTGGCCTGATCCCAGATGCGTCCAGAAGCCCTTTGGTGGGTTCTGCCTCATGTTTCCTATGCAACCCCCACACGCCCACCTCCCCTGCTCTTTTGCTTTGAAAGCAGCAGCCTGCCAGCTGGGCCTGAGAGGCAGAATGGCCTAAATTTAGCCCTCTGGCTTCAGTGGTGAACCACAGGTGAAGACCAAGGGGGAAGCAAAGAGGCGGCCACGTTTTCAAAATACATTTGGTCAATACCATAAATGGAACCCATGTACTGTTTTTGAGGGAAGACTGGAAAACAATCTTACTTCCTTTTCTTCTGCTTCCTCAGTTGACTCGCCCTCAAGGAGGCCCCAGGAGCTGCCTTAGCTTGGAGTCACTGGTTGGAAGTGTTCTCTCCCTTGGGAGAGCAGGCCTCCCCCAGTCTGTGTTTGGTTTGGCTGGGTCTCATCTGGGTTTGGCTCAGACAGACCAGCCTTGTTATCGGAGGTGGGTGAATGCGGGGGTCCATCCCCCTCAGTCTCAGCGAGGGCTGCTGCCTTAGGAAGCCCACTCAGACAGGCCTGGGGTAGATGACAAGCATAGCAGTTGTTCACTTTTATTGAACAATTGCTAAGTACCAGACATTCATTGTTCTAACAACCTTACCTCTATCAGTTCATTTACTCTTCTTAAAAACTTAAGACGTGCACCCTCTTTTTATATAGATGAGAAGCACAGACAAGATAAGTAACTTTTTCAAAATTCCATAGCTTCAGTGGCAGAGCTGGGGTTGAAATTCATTTGGCCCACCTCTAATGCCCACCCCTTGATCAATACAGGACATTGCCTCTGTCATATGGCATTCCCCTTTTTGAATCATTTACTGTGCTAGGCACTTTTAATGTTCAGAGCAGTTAATCGGCTTGTCTAGGGTCTAGACCGGAAGCTGTGGGGTAATGAGTCTATCCCGTGCAGCTAGGGTGTAAAGGGCAGATTTCCTAGCCCTGCCCTCTCATAGCCAGATGCCCCCATGAATGCTCCTACCAGCTAGATTGTCCTGGAGCTCCTGTCCCTGTGTTGGAAGAGTTGTCCTTACTGAGGTTTATCCCATGGCCTTTATCACAGCAGCCAGCAAGTGCCACGGAGTGGGAAGGACTGCTCAGGATTCAAAACTGTAGACAGGAAGCTCCATGGGCAGACATTGCTCCAGGAACCCCAAATATTGGGATTGAAATAGTGCATGTATGTGTTCCTCAGGGGTAGGGATTCTTTGTAGTCATCTTTGGCGGGAGGTGTTCAGGGGGCATCTTAATATCCCATTCCCTATTTTTGCCTTATCTATTGCATATAATGAGGTATCTATCTATCTATCTATCTATCTATCTATCTATCAATCAATCATCATCAATTGTGGCAAAATATACATAACATGAGATTTACCACTTTAACCATTTCCAAATATTCAGTTCTGTGGCATTAACAACTTTCACACTGTTGTACAATCCATCTCTGGAACTTTTTCTCTTCCCAAACTGAAACTCTGTCCCCATTAAACAACAACTCCCCATTCTCCCTCCTCCCAGTGGCAACTACCATTCCACTTTTTGTTTATGAATTTGACTCCTCTAGGGACCTCATATAAGTGGACTCTTACAGTATTTGTCTTTTTGTGACTGGCTTGTTTCATGCAGTATCATGTTTTTAAGATTCCTCCATGTTGCAGCAAGTGTCAGAATTTCCTTCTTTTGTAAGGCTGAATAATATTCATTATATGTATGCACCAAATTTTGTTTATCCAGTCATCTGTCCATAGACGCTTGGGTTGTTTCTACTTTTTGGCTATTGCAAATAACATTGCTATTATATGTTGAGGTTCTGTGAAAAAAATTGCTTGAAAATAATCGGTCGCTAAAAGAAGTTTGAAAATCAGTGCCCTGTCTAAAGTTGGGGGAGATGGAGACCCAGCAAATGAGTAAGGTACCTGTGCCTGAGGGCCAGAGTTGAAATTACAGCCTTTAGACTGTACTCTACATCTAGCCGTTTTTCTTTCTCTGATTGCTGGTTCTGTTATTTATCAGAGGAAGAAGGCAGCAACTGCCAGAAACCTCCTAGAGCCGTAGGAAGGACTGGATTCGACATTTATTGAGTTCCTGAGGGAGTCAGCCCAACATGGAGGTGGACAGAGCAGGCTTTGTGTCCTATCTCTACCGCTGCTTCTCACTGGTCCTGTGACCTTGGCCAAGTTGCTTCATTTCTCAGAGCTTAAGGTCATTGTGAGGATCAAATGAGACGATTGATACGTGTCTAGTCCTTTTTGGAGCATTTCTGGGGCACTTTACCCAGGAAACAGGAGCTTCCCCTCCATAAGCCACTGCTGGGGATAAAGAGATGAACAAGATGGGCCCTTGGGAGTTCTTAGTGCATCAGATCAAGGGGCACATGATGTTGATTTGTCCCAGTACCATTGATATTGACATTTATCATTTGATTAAGATGGTATCTGCCAGGTTTCTATACTGCAAAGTTAATTAACAAGTACTTTGGACTCATTAATTAAGTAATATTTAATAAGCATTTTGTGGGAACTACTTTGAGATTGTGTAAATATTCTATTCCTCATCATACTTTCAGACTGTAGTTTTAGGATCATGTTTTGCCAAATGATGATCTTATAATTCTATCATTTCTTTGGAATTCTGCTACAAGGTAGATATTTTCTCCACCATATATTTATTTGCTCATTCGTTCATTCATCCATTTGATTATATTAGTGCAGCCTCATGAATTTCTATTTTATTCAATGGATTATAATCTGTAACAATATTTATTTAATCCTTAAATTATTTTTCTCTAACTTAAAATATCTAATAAGCTTAAATAATAGTAAATAGCTTGAGTGTGGCTGTGTTGCAACATAAAATAATAATATTAATAATATCCAGACCTTTCTAAATGTTAGGTACTGTTCTGAGTCTTTTTTATTAACTCTTTACATATATGAATTCTTCACATATGTAATGATTATTTATTGCTGTAAAATATATTATCCCAAAATGTAGTTTAAAACGACATTTATTTGTCTTCCAAAGTTTCTGTGGGTCAGCAGTCAGGAGTGGCTTAGCTGGGTGGTTCTGGCTCAGTGTCTCTCGTGAACTTGCAGTTGAGATCTTGGCCAAGGCTGAAGTCTGCTAAAGCCTTAACTGGGGATAGAGGGTCCATCTTGAAGATGTCTAACTCACATGGCTGTTGGCAAGAGGCCTCAGTTCCTCTCCACATGGACAAAGAGCCAGTGGTAAAGCTGGGATTTGAACCTACACAGCCTGGTTCCAGGACCCATGTTCTCAGCCACTACCTGATCTAACAGGGCTTTGAATGCTTTACTAGGCTGAGGAAAGGAAATGGAGAATTTCTGAAGGTAATTCTGATCCAACCCAGTGTTGGAAGGCAAC
This sequence comes from Craseonycteris thonglongyai, assembly GCA_004027555.1. NCBI lineage: Eukaryota > Metazoa > Chordata > Mammalia > Chiroptera > Craseonycteridae > Craseonycteris > Craseonycteris thonglongyai. The sequence goes on from PVKE010001286.1 coordinate 47,472, forward strand.
CTGCAGCAAGGGGAGGATGAGGCCTTCTTAGCTAGGGCTTACGTGCAAAGCCCTTTTCTCCCTCTGTAGCTGGGAGGCCTGTCTTTCCACCTAGTACTTTTCATCTGCCCATTTTGCAAGTAAATTGTTACAGAAGGGCAATATAAATCATAATTACAAAAAATGGGCAGGATGTGGTACTGGCCTCTCTTCCTGGCAAAATGTTGGGGGAAGGCTCAGTGTGGAGTACCGGTATTGAGGGTGGGGTAGAGAAAAAATGAGACAATATGAGACAAAGTCTTTATCCTTGGGAGCATAGTACCTGTTTGGAAAACAAGAACATAAACATGAAATTATTTAAGACCTGGGTTATATATATAATTAATTCTCAAATAGTAGGACCAAGGGTTGTGTCTTTGTTGCCTTTATAGCTCATCATAGTACATAGCAGGGCGCCCCTCTTTCCTTATTGATTGTTAAGTGAATGAAAGAAAAATAGATACCATGATGGTGTCCTACCATGGCTTAGGTGTCAGAGAGAAGAAGGAGGTGGGTGGTGAAGCCGGAAGAGCCTGTCAGGAGAGGCGAATGGTATGAGGCCTCTGGTCCCAGAAGGCAGGATCAGATTAGCAGAGGTTAATAGCTGAGGAGGTATCATCAGGGAGCTACGAAGATTGACAAGTGCCAAAAAATGGCCAAGAACTCAAGGACAGGAAGATGTCAGAAGTCAGGATATGTCTGATGGGGAATCTTGGGGCAGGCAGGCGTCAGCACCTGGAATCCAGGTGGGCAGGCAAAGAGCTCAGGACAAGGGTTGGAGCAAGGGACAGACATGCTTTACCCTTTGGTGCCCTTTGACCTTGTTTGGACTTGAACTGGTATCAGAAGGGCTCACTCTCAGGAATGTGAGCAGGAAGGAACTGGGGTGAATTGGGGAGGTGCCTATGGCTGCTGAGAGGCTTTGTCAGGGAGCTTGGAGAGGGGGGAGAGGGTTTCATTTGGGTCAGCCCAATGCAGTATGTCCTACAGATTGCTGAGGCCTTTATATGCCCAAATTGTGGACTATAGTGCAGATTGGTGAAGCTGCCTGCAAGGGATTTTTAGTGTTGAATTTCTAGGAGAAACCCAGACCTACACTGCAAATGAGACTCAAGGACCGTGGCTGTTGTGGAAGCCTGTCTGCAACTCTGTACTTTTCCAACTGTGTAAAGACATAGTACAGCTTCTTAAATTTCTCTAGAGAGAAGATTTAAGTTTGTGATTTGAGCCCTAGCTTTCCATTTCCTTCTGTGGGACCATAGACAGGTGACATGGACTAATTCCTCATTGGGGACATGAGGATAATTAATACCCACCTCCTGGGGTTTTTGAATACATTCAATCACACATTCAAAAATAATTGTTTGAACAGCAAAGTGCTATTTGAGCCTAAGGGAATAGTACTGTGAAATAAACTCCACCCAGTGAGAGCTGAAAGATCTTAATATTGTCAGTGGACCCCTCTTTACATGGGAACCTGGATGTCCCAGTCGCATTCACAGGGGAGCTCCAGAAATGATGCACTGCCTTTCTTTGGCTCAGGGAGCAAAAATCAAGGAGAACCTAGTTAATAAAACCCTCCAATTTGACTAGAATCACTTCCCACCTCCAAGTCTTTGTAAAGGACTGGGATCTTCTATGAGAGTATTGTACAGAACCTTCCTAGTTTGAGCAGAGAAGAGATCCAGACAGAATTTTGGGAATAACAGGTACAGGGGATGCCTCTTTGAGTTGCTAGTTCCTGCTGTGCTTGGCTGCATCTGTCTGTTGAAGTACACATCCAGGCTTTGCCCTGCTGTGCTCACTTTCCTAGAACAGTCCAAGTCCTTTGGGAACCAAGTTAATAGATCTTGCTCCACTGGCCAGTGCGGTTCTTCCTCACTCCTGGACTGGCACCTCAATGCTTTAGTGACAATATCAAGTGGCAACTCCTGCTGGAATACACTATGGGGAGGGAAATGGGTTCTTAATTGCCCCATGAGGGTCAGGGTTCCAGAGCCAGGCTTATCACTTACAATCTGAGCCTGGAGTGAGGTTCCTTCAGCTGGGAAAGGAGGTTGGAAAAAGTTCTCTTGATTGCTGCCTAAGTAAGGCATGACAAATACAAGTGATGAACCAGCATGTCCTTATAGACAGTACTGGCAAGTCATCCAGCAGTTCAGCAGCAAGACCTACAATGTCCCCAGTATAACTGTGGTAATTAAGCTCTGCTATTGGGGTCTGGTTCTGCACTAGGGACTCTGGTGGGCCAGGAAAACCAACTGCAGAACTCATGGGTGAGAGAAAAGGAGGGTGGGGGGAGAGATAGAATATGGAACAAACACAAAACAAACCTCCCACTCAAGATGAGCCTACAATTCCAAATTCTAAAACACTTGGGAAAACTGTTGACAAGGCAGAAGAAAGAAAGAAAGGAATATAGCCAGCAAGTACAGTCAACAATAGGTGATGAATTTATTTCAGACTACAAAAAAGGAAAAGCAAAAGCTGATCATGCCTTCAAAATATGTATGATGAGAATCCTCAAAGGGCTGAAGAAAGGAATAGAAGCTATAAAAAAGAATAAGAAATAATGAAATAAAAAGCAAGCAGAAACAAAACAAGAACATAAGATATAAAAAGAACCAACTAGAAACCATGAAATATAGAGTATAATTTTGAGTTTCTTAATAAAATCTCAATAGAAGGGATACACTTGATACTGGACATAACTGAAGAAAGAATTAATGAATTAAAATTCAATACTGTGAGAAGTTAAAAATATGTAAGAGCAGTTAAGAAACACAGGGAATAAAATCAAAAGGCTCCAATATATGTCAATCAGAGTTCCAGAAGAGAATAGAGGGAATAAATGAGAAGCAATATTTGATAAGATAGCGAATGCACCTTTTTCCATAACTGAAGAAAGATGTGAGTTCTGAGACTGAAAAAAGCATCATGAGTGACAAATAAAAATAAATTCACACCTAGATCTATTGTAGTGCAACTTCAGAACCTCAAGAACACAGACAAACTTTTTAAAACTCTACAGAGAAAAGACAAATTATCTGCAAAGGAGCTAACCTGATGACAAACTTCTTATCAGCAACAGTTGCCAGATAATAAAGAAATATCTTGAAAATGCTGAGGAAGAATAACTGTCAACCTAGAAGTCTACACTCAGCTAAACTAGCTCTCAAGAGTGAGGATGATATAAAGGCATTTTCAAATTTACAAAAAAAGAGAAAGTTTAATTCACACTGATGCTTGCTGAAAGAAATACTAAAGGATGAACTTTATCTAGAAAAGTGAATATTAAGATAAAAAAATGTCATGCAGAAAATAAAAAAAGACTAAGTCTAAAAATTGGTGAAGTGTGTGGGTTGCAAATTTACATAACTATTGATGGTTTTTTTAAAAAAGGCAAAACCATAATTTTTGTGCAGCAGCAGCAACAAAAAAGAAGCCACAGAGAGGGCATTTCTGCTCCGTTTCATCTGATTGTTGTCATGTAGGAAGCAAACCCAATGTTTCCAGATCACTGGTCTTTCAAGACAAGCCACAAACCAGAACTTTTATGTGAAATCTGACTTTTAAAAGCTTACAACAAGTTCAGAGATTTTACTATGCTGAGCTTTTCAACACTTTGTAGATCAAATAAAACTTAGCCCAGCCAGCTGGTCAGCCTGCAACTGGTGGCTTCAGGTACAGGCAATACTTAAACGTCCCTTTGGCTCTCTGGTCTCTATCACAGGAGTAGGGAAGTCTTCCTAGAAGAGGTGGGACTTGAACTGGAAATTGAAGGAAGGATGGAATTTAAGGACGTGGAGAGTCCTGGAGACCTAGAGTAGGAAAGCACGCAGAGTGGCTCGGGAAATAAGGAATTTGATGGGAGCGGGGTTTGGAAGGAGGAGGTGAGGTCGATTGGGGCCAGTGGTGTTTGCATATTGTCCTGTATCCTGTGTCCTCCTTAAGGTCTGAGAGCTGGTGTGAGTCACATTGTTTAGTGTCTTAGATCATTTCCCAGGGACAGTGGTGGTGAATAAATGAACACTACTTGGTGATGAGGGTGAGAATGCCAATGAAAAAGGCAAGAAGGAGTAATTCAGGGACATCTGGGGGAATGTGTGGCGTGATGGGATGCTTCCCAAGGAGCTACGTAATGTGTCAGCCAGTACTTTAATTAGAAACAGTGATCTTGAAAGCATGGTTGCTGTGTGGCAATTCACGTGGATTTCTCAATAGCTTGAGTCTCTAGCTCTGAGTTTTTCTTAGTGGCAGTGTTGCAATGCTCTGAACCCACTTAGTTTCTTTGAAATAAAACCAGATAAACAAATGGAGAGGGTGTGGGTGGAAGAGGTGGAAGGAAACTAGATCGTGAGTAGGAGACCCAGGTTTTTTGTCTTGTCCTTGCTATCAGCTCCTTCAGAGGCAGATCCTATCTTAGTGTAGGTTCCTGTCATCATGTCAGGCCATGTCAATCTTTGAACTGACCCTTCAAACATAATGTTCGTGGCTGAGAGTATACAAAACTATACAATAATGTATATATACATAATGTATATAGTAAAGTGCCATGAGTAGAGTATGTCTAACAAGATAATTTATTGTGGAGAAAATTATATTATTTAAATGATATTTTTTATTACTCTCCTTTTTGCTACATGTATATTTTGATTTTGTATATAAGTGCCCATATATTGCAACTGGATTTTTTGACTCTGGGAAGGTCTGCCTCAGTTTTTTCTTTTTAAATCTGTGAAATGGGGATTATAGTATCTGCCTCATAGTAATGCTATGAGGATTAAATGATCTTTATAAAATGCTTAGAACAATGCGTGGCATTTATTAAACAATATTTGTTTAATAAATATTACCTATTATTATTAGTATTATTATTGTCATTATGTTGTAAGTGCTCTTGGGAATACAAAAAGGGTCACCATAATTGAAATGGATTTTTAAAAGATGACTTCAAATATATGGTGAGGGAAAGAGAATTGACTGGGTGGTGAGCACATAATGCAGTGCATGGACAATATAATGTAGAATTGTTCACCTGGAACCTATGTAATTTGGGCCAACCAGTGTCACCCCAATAAATTTAACAATGAAAAAATAAAGACTCACTCATGCTGGCTGATGTACAAAGAGTTTATTGTAAGGATTTAATAGACAAAGTTAGAGGGCCTGTTGCAGGTAGAGTTCCTTGGGAAACAGGTACTGAGATGGAGTTTAAGATGTGGGGCATTTATTGAGGAGATCAATTGGGATCAACACCCATGGAAGCAACGTAAGGGCAGCATGGATTGTGCAGAAGGAGCAGCTGAGCTCTGATGCAGTCCCTAAGAAGGCTCAGCAGACGCCATGGGACACTGAACTTGGAGACGTCCTGCAGAGTTCTCTTGAGTTGGAGCAAGGGGCCCAGGCCTTTATGCCTTCTTGCTGATCAGTTATAGATGTGGACTGCCTGTGGAAGACTGCATGACCTAGAGGGAGGCAGTTTTCTTCAGTCTTCGTAGAGGGTTGACAGTCGAAGGTGGTAGCAGCACCCTCAGATCTGGGGGAATGAGGCCTTCCTTCCTGAAGGGGAATCTAGTGGCTCATCGCTGTACCCACCACAATGCCCCGAGATGGAGAACACAGTTAAGCCAGTTCTGCCAGGATTGGACCAAGGAGGTTAGGAATGGAGGTCACTCTGCTCATCTCTCAGGGGGTGTGTAGGATTTGTCTCTGCTTCTCTCGGTTCTGTTTTCTTGCCTTTCTCCAAAAATCAGCTTCTTCCACCTGCTCATTTTGCACTGGCTCAAGGTGGCCTCCAGTCCAGAGGTTGCATGGCTTTAAGGCTCCTGAGCCCATCACTATTGACTTTAACCTTTGTGTCTTAGTTCATATGTTTGAGGTGGGGATTCTGGCTGATTTTGACCAGTCTATGGGTGAACACCCTCTCCCAACCTCCAACTTGGATCACCGTCTATTTCCAGTTCAGTTGCTGGAGATCAGGGGCTGGATCATGTTGTACTTCCATTTTCCACAGGTTGTGACCCAATCAGGTTCTGTAAATACGTCTATGAGATACTTCACATGGATTTATTAAGCACCTCTGATGTGCTAGGAAGTATTCGAGGTACAGGGGATACTTCAACGAATCCAACAGACAACAGTCCCTGACCTCATAACAAACACTCTATTTGGAAAGGTTGCGAAGAAATAAATTAAGATGCGATCAAGGCAGGGGTTGGGGATCTAGAACTGCATTTTCTTAGGGTACATGTGAAGATGTGGGGAGGAGTGGGAAGAGATCCTCTCAGAACCTGGTTCTGTCATTTGCTCTCTTCCTTGCAGCTACAATAGTTTCCTTCCACTGCCTTCTCACCATGCCCCCTCTCACCCCCATTGCTTCCTTTTTCTTATTTCCAAACCTGTCCTGTCTTTCAAGAACAGCAACACCTTTCCTTTCCTTTGCTCTCCTGCAAGCTCCTTGCTGGAGACCTTCAGCCAACTCAATCACACTGTGTCTGATAGCCACCCCCCTCTTTCCTGTTGCAGTGGATTTCACAGTCATCCCCACAGACATGGTATCTGAGAATGACCCATAGCTCTGCTCTTTCCATCCAGCCAGTTGTCAAGTGATTTGGAGTCTGTTTCTCACATCTGTTTCCTTTTCTCTAACCATTTCTGGACATATCTTCTAATTGCTCCTCTTGGCTTCAGTTTCTCCTTTCCAGCCCATGTCATTAGTTGGCCAGATTAAAATCCCTGAAATGTACCCCTGATGCCACATTCTTTGACTCAGTATTATCTTATGGATGAAGTTCAATCTCCTTCTCTTGGCCTCTCAGAACTTCTTTGATCTCCCTCCAACTTGCCTCTCCAACTTGCCTTGCCGACTGACGTTCTTCCACCTTTTCTAGAGTATTGATGGCTATACACCAAGTATCCAGAATGAGTTTCCAGGTAGGTGCCAGCTCCCTACCTCCATGCTCGTTGGGTGGGTTCCTTCCCCTTAAAGACCTTTCCCCTATTCTCCTCAGTCTTTGGCTTATATTTCTTTCTAAAAGCCTTGCCTGATTCACTCACCCAGATATGGCCTATCTTGCCTTCATCTGAACTTCTTACACTCCATCTGAAGCTTGCTGCCACCCCTTACCACTTGCTAACCACATTGCAAGCTGTTCCACACATATTGTATTTTATCTGCCCTACTCAGTAGCTGAGCCAAACAGTGGCTTGAGGTGACTTCCTCAAGCCACCCCAGATACATAATCTAAGCAAAGATACGGTCTCACTATTCTCAGCCAGCTTCAAGACCATTTTCCAGTGTCCACTTCCAACAGATTGCTGTATAGAAAGTCTGAGCCAGCCCAGTTTTATATAGACAGGAGTTCTTAGAGGTCAGGATGAAAAGTCCAGTCATCTGTCAGTCCTCAATGACCTGTAGTTGGGGGCTTGCAGAATATGGCCAGTTAGGGAATGCTTGCTGACTGAACAAATGAATGGATGGATGAATGAATGCCACTACATAGAGCCTCCCTGGGGTTTTATCTTTCTCTTTGTACTCCATAGAGGCAAACATACTTTTCTCTCCTCTGGTTGGCTGCTTCTGAGCAGTGCTGTATATTCCAGTAGTGAATTTTCATTTTCTGACTCAGGTCCTGTGTGAAAAACTGCAAAGAACCTGCAACTCTAGGCAGGTAGCAAATGTCCTTTACAGCTGAAATGGAAGAACTCCGCCTGGCCCTCAGAAGGCTGTCCCCAGGCACTGCCCCTTCTGAGTACGTACTGCAAATGTTCTGTGGCCTTTGCCTTCATTTCTCCATCTGTGCATGGACGTGCCCTGTTTCCTGTTCTGGATTGCACTTGGCCTTGAAAATAAATAGGAAAAAGTCCCAGGGGTGATGATGGGGTCCTCCTGGTGCTAGCCTCTCTTGGTTCCCTATTCCTGTCTCACCTTCTTCTGGGCTCCAGCCAGCCAGGTCCCTACCTCATCAGGCCTTTGCCAGGCTATGTCTTC